>BJBW01005286.1:60578-94618 GCA_004320125.1 Scolopax mira | reverse complement strand
CTGCCCTGGTGGGAGGTGTCCCTGCCCAGGGCAGGGGGGTTGGAACTGGATGATCTTTAAGGTCCCTTCCAACTCTAACCATTCTGTGATTCTATGATTCTATGAAACACATCCTGGCTTGGCTGGACAGAGCAAGACACCAAAGTATCTGAGGTGAAACCCATCTGTATCTCTTCACAGGTCTGCCAGAGCAAACAAAGGAATGTACGTCAGTTATGTGGCTTGTATGGAGAGCAAATATACAGTTAATCTGCCAGTGGATCACCTTTTTCACACAAAGATCATAAGTGATCCCTAGCAGAACAGCTGCTCAGACACATTCGGCTCTGGCCTCAGAAACCTCCCACACCAATGTCATGAGTAAAAAGCTATAAAAGAGCTGGTCTGTCAGATTGGAGGGTCAAATAGCAGCCCGTTAGTGCTTGTAAAAGAGGAGAGTGTGGCTACTGATACTCATTCCTCTTTCTTAATGGCCTTATGCAGAAGCAAATAGTTAGGAGAAAAAATTTTATGAGAAAGTAAAAAATAGGTGACCTTCACAAGAAACGAATCCTTTCCATCACACTTTCTCTTTGATAATGCTGTAGTATGTGCCTCAGCTAAGAATTTGCCTTGCTTTTATTATTTTTTGTTAGGAAAAAAAAATTATATTGGAAAGTGTCAGCTCCTGAAATGCTGGTCTAGAAAGATCTGCTTATTATCAGATTCTCTTCTAAAGAATCTCTTTATTTTTATTTCCTTACGAGAGAACCAGACGTGGGAAAATGAGAACGATTTAAAAATCTCAATAGCAAATAACAGGAACGTACCACTTTCAGACAAGAATCACTAAATAAAAAAAGCTCACTCTTTATTATACACCATCGATTAAATGCATTATCTCATGCTTTGTCTTCAGCTCATATCTAGGAAAGCTATATAATTACAATTTGAATTAATAATTTTTAGCAAGACAGAAAGCCCAGAGAGAGTCCATATCCCCTTGTAAGAGACAGAAACATTTTGTGTGGACTTCCTCATATTTCTCTATTCTTTAGAAAGGCCATCTTGATCTTAAAGCCTGACAAGTGAAGTTGTTTTATTAACCCATTTGTGCACGGTGGATTTTACCCTGATTTGCTGCAAAATGAATTATTCATGAATGGCCCATGGGATGTACAAAAGAGCAATCAATACCAAAGCAGTAAGGAAGCGTGGAAGGGTTGGTTGGTCACCATGGGGCAGCACTGACAGAATGTCTGTCTGTCTGTCTATCTGGTTTTGCATTTATCGCTGCATGGGCGAAATCAAGACGTGACACTTTTAACTGTATATACAGGAAGGTAGAATATTTTTCCTAGGGTATCTTTACAAGTATCTCTTCAGATATTCTCTCTGAAGCTTATTACAAATTGTTTTTGAACTGAGAATTATGAATTATTTTGAACTGAGAGCTCCTTTACCCACTTCTAATGAAGGCTATTAAGAATATCAACATCCACACGAACTTACTGCAGGAGCTGTCATTAGCTGAGTGACCAAACTAGTCAATTTAAGTAGAAAATAAATAGACCAAGAGGTCACAGTTACTTTGCAGTCCTTTGCTTGTTTCATTTTAACCATCAGGGAATTCAAAGTAGCCAGTTATCTAATAAGGTGACTTCCAGAAGAAACGTGACAGCAAAGGTCAGAGTATTTCAAGCAGGAACAGGATCTCTGCTTGAAGTTTATGAAGTTTATGAACTTATGATCCCTGAAAGTTTATGAACTTTCAACTACGTAATCGACTTACCCCCCATTATTTCAGGTCCAGACACATCACAGTCAATAGAGGAAGCAGCCTCTTCTCAACTGACAATATTTCCATGTTTTCAGCATTTGAATGGGAAGGAAGGAAGAAATAGTTGGGATTTGCAAAACTGGCTACATGAACTTGCAATTTGGAATATTTCTGCTATACGTCATTCGCCTGGGAATACAAACCAAGGCAGAGGAACGTGAAAGAAAAAATTAGCAAGAATTTCTACCTTGACCAAAAGGTGATGCCTAAGATGCGGTTTGTTTTAACATTGAAACCCAACATTATAATAGCTGGTCACAGCCAGGCTAGGTTCAATAAAGGTTAAACACGGAATTTTACTTCCCATAAACGGTGTTTGCATAATGATCGTAAAGATTTTGATGACACAACACAAAACATGATTTGAGAAGTCTTTTTTTTTCGTTTTGCCTCACAGATTTATGTCAAAAACACCGTAAACACAAATGACACGAGAAATGAGGTGATTTATTGCTAATGTGCAATAAATGCATTAGCAATTCTTATTGCTAATGAAGATCTTTGGAGATCTTCACCTCCTCTCTGCCCAGGCAAGATAACAAAGAAAGTGTGAGTGTCAGGAGCATTAAAGGCTTGAAATAGGCCTGGTGCTTACCTGCACCACAAAGCCTTCTGTGAATATTCTTGCCTGGCACCAGCTTACAAAGAAGCAAATTTAGAAGTACTTAGTATTTCAAGAGTTGTGTTGAGCAGGCACATAGCATCCTCCTCAGATGCTTAGTTGGCTGCTCTTGATGGCACGTCGCTGTGGATCTGTTCAGGTGCACCAGTATAATGTTCTAATGGGATGTAGCATGGGGGAAAACAAAGGGAATATTTTAAGTATTGATTTTTATCTATTAAAAGCCTTCCCACGTCACAGTTTCTAAATGCCCTTAGCCCTGCTGCAGATAATGGGGCTTCTCACCTGAGCGAGACGGGGAGGATATGGACTTGGGAATTTGGTTTAAATATCTTGGCCCAGAAAGGAATATGAGGGGATGGAAAAATTCTCCTATATGTATGAGGAACCTACAACTTTTTGTTGCTTGAGATACCTAGTGAGTATCCAAGCACAAAAGAGGTATGTCACATGGTGCCAGGCTGTGAACTGCCCTCACCAAGGTATCAGGTTATAGCAAAAACCTCACGTGTGTGTGCCAAACTATGGAAAATATCACAGACATTTATGGAAACCCCAGCGACAGCCAAGTACTTTCTGGAATATCTGCCAGAGCAACGTGAGCTCAAGTCTGGTTCTGCAGGGCCTCTCTGCAGAACTGTTGGTAGCTTTCCACCGTAACTACCTGAGATGCCTGGTTGCATAGTTCCTTGCTTTTTGCTCCTTTCTGTGGCATGGTGAGAGGTACCCTAATGCCCAAAAGCTCTGGAATAGGCCTCTTAATATTATAGGTCTAACAGCAGGGACACCTCCCACCAGAGCAGGTTGCTCCAAGCCCCATCCAGCCTGGCCTTGAACCCCTCCAGGGATGGGGCAGCCACAGCTTCTCTGGGAAACCTGGGCCAGTGTCTCACCACCCTCACAGAAAATAATTTATTTCCAGTGTCTAATCTAAATCTCCCCTCTTCCAATTTAAAACCGTTCGCCCTTGTCCTGTCCCTGAACTTCATCGTCCCTCCCCAGCTCTCCTGTAGCTCCCTTCAGATATTGGGAGGCTGCTCCAAGGTATGCTCAGGGATATGGATTAGGAGTGGATTGATGTTGTTTTGGGTGTGGTGTGGGGTTTTGTGTGGGTGGGGTTTTTTTGGTTTTTTTTTTCATTGGTTGGACTAGATGATCTTAAAAGGTCCCTTCCAACCTAGGTGATTCTGTGATCACTCTCCTTGCATGAGCAGCAGGATCCACTTCTCCTGCTTTAGCCTGACCACACACCATCTTTGGTTCTCTCAAGTTGACATTGCAGTTTGTGAGCTGGACAGTAGAAATCTAAATCTCACCTCTTTCACTTTAAAACCATTGCCCCTCATCCTATCACCACATGCCCATGTAGAAAGTCACTCCCCAGCTCTCCTATAGGTCACCTTCAGGTACTGGAAGGCTGCTGTAAGGTCTCCCTGGAGCCTTCTCTTCTCCAGGCTGAGCAACCCCAGCTCTCTCAGCCTGTCTTCACAGCAGAGGTGCTCCAGCCCTCTCATCATCTTCGTGGCCCTCCTCTGGACCTGTTCCAACAGGTCCATGTCCTTCCTGTGCTGAGGACTCCAAAGCTGGACACAGCACTTCAGGTGGGGTCTCACCAGAGCAGAGCAGAGGGGCAGAATCACCTCCCACACTCTGCTGGCCACACTGCTTTTGATGCAGGCTGTGATATGGTTGGCCTTCAAAATCAAGTATTTAAAAAAAAACCAAACCACCTTATGTTTTCAAGCATAGGGACCTGCACCAGTAACATCTCCTGGTGTGAGTAAGTGGAAGCATGTACGTGTAAGACAACCCGTGTCCCCGTGAGCAATGTGTGAATGCAATGTGAGAAGAGAGGTGTCAACTCAGCCGGATCATTTCAGTGTGGCTACACATGAAAAGTGCAAACACAAACAGGACAGAGCAATTAGTTGTGAAATACTAACGATGATTGAATGAAATTTCCCACTACTTACTTGAAGGAAGAAAGCAAAGTGAGGACGTGGCCCAGAAACTGTCACAGCAGGGAACTTGGAGACACAGGATATAACCCCTGTCTCATCACCAAGCTCAGCAACGTCCTCCTGCCCCAAGACATGCTAGATGAGAGTCCAGGCACTGCCAGAGCAGCAGCTGCTCTCTATTTCCTGAGCTCTATGTAAATTACCATTCAGATTAATTGGTTTAGATCGAACTTTTCCGCTGTGCAATCAACTTGCGAAGGGGTTGATTCCTATGACATTACAAGAAAATCTCTTTTTTTTAGTGACATCTCCCTATTCTGCCAGAGATGGGGACGTCTCAGTGATGTAGGGTGGTTGAGATGCTCCTTCCTTACTTGCAGTCACATGAAATAGCACCAGTCTCTTGTAGCTCAAGCATCTGGAGAAGATACCACCCGTCATCGGTTTCCGTGATGGGGTATTAGAGAGGACACTGGCAAGTCTTTCTTTAAAATTCTGTTATTTTTACAGGTTTCTAAAATTGGAAAAAAAAAACCATCCAGAGCAAAAATTCTTAAGTACATGTATTTATTATTGCTGGAGTATTTAATGCGGAAATACTGGTACTTCAAGTATAGGCTTACAATTCTGTTTCATTCTTTATGCCAAAACAAGGGACAAGAACACCCTGGTCAACTGCATTTTGATGTCAAACTGTGGTTTCAGATATTTATATATAAATCTCATTAGCAGCAGTATCAATTATATTTGAAGTGAGAATTTGCCTAATAAAACCACTAAAAAGATTAGGAACTCTTGTTGTCTTAACATCCTTTTTACACAGAAAAGCCAGTTGCATACATGGAAAAAATATATATTTGGGATAGGAAGTCCAAGTTCTTAAAATCCATGTCACTTTCACTGCTACAACGTTAAAATGCAAATGAGTCTTTTAATACAGACAACCAGCTGTGACACAAACAGAAACAGCTCTTCCCCCATCCCCTAGTTTTAATTACATATAACTCAGTAAATACAATTTTCAGAACAGACCTGTTTCACCTTTCCATTGTTTTAAGAAGTTAAAAGTTTAGTTCTTTATCAGTAGCAATAAAGCAATTTTCTATCCTCTCATATTTTATGTGAGTATCAAATACCAGGAGTGCTCTTATTTGTTTCCAAGGATGCCTTGTCCATTAACTCAGAGCAGGATACGGGTGCAGCTCAGAGCAGGATATGGATAATGCTGAAAACAACTACTGAAAAATACAGTTTTATGCTGAAAACAATTACTTCTCTTAACTGCAACCTCTTTAGCACAGAATAAAGCAAGCATCAAGGGACATGTGGGCAAGAGGAAATGGCTTTGTAGTTGTGAGTAGAGTTTTCCTTCTTCCTTTGTACTATAAGCAAAGTTAATGTTAAAACTGTTACAAAGAGCCAAACGGACTCTCTCCTTCTCTTTTAATGGTAGGATTTGCCTAAGTAAATGTTATCCTCTGGAAGGGAAATTCACATTTCACAACTCAAAGTTTTAGCTGCAGCTGGAGCTCTGTCTAAATGCAACAGTGGGTACAAAACACAAAGCCTCTCTTGGTTCTGGAGGTTGCCCCACTCAGGGACACCAGGCCTGAGCCAGCTCCTAGAGGAAGGATGCGCTCACCATCCTGAAGTAGCGGGGCTGAATCGGGCGCCAGTTGTCAACCAGGGGGAGGTCAGGTTCATTCTCAGCATTCTTGGACAGGCTGCGGAGCTTTGCCATCTGCAGGAGAGCAAAAATCAGGGGCCTGATGGAAATCCCTTGGGATCAAATCCCCAGCCCCAACAATTAAACCCCGGCCCCAGATTCTGGGGAGAAAGCTCCCTTTGAAGTTGTGAAGATGGCCTTCACAGGAACCCTACTCCTGTTCTTTTCCTAGCATTCCTAATATTCTTAGAAATAATCAGGACAGAAAAACTAGGTGCTAGCTGACCTGGCTTGTGAGGAGTACTGTCATTTACGTCCTGTGTACAGCCATAGAAGCTGTGGGAAGTCCTCAGAAAATGCAAATAGAAGAGTCTATGCCCTAATAAACCTCTCCACCTCTAACCCTGCTTTAGTGTCTGATGGTTAAGAAGCCTCTGGAATGGCAAGGTGTTAAGGCTGTTTATAAACTAATTGTTCATTTCTGAGGTGGGTCTGTAGCAGAGGATATATTCTGCTGCAGTCACACAAAGAAGTCCATTATTAATAACAGGAATGTAAATCTGGATAACAACTCAGTCCTAGTTTCAAATGGTTTGTAAACAGGGTCTGCAGCTTCACTCACCTGGGCCATTTATTTATTTTTTTTTTTTAAACCAAGGTACGATTTTTTGGAGAGATGCCCTCAGAAGAGTTCTGCTGGACAGAAGCAGAACTCACTGTCACTAATTCCAGTTTTAGGGACCAAGCTCGCTCTGGCATCTCCCCGTTGCTCTTCACCACAAGGGCTGAGAAGAGCCAGGATGAGGTTCACATTTCTAACCAGTGGAGTATGCATCAGCTGGGTCATTAAATTCCAGATTTCAGATGAAGAATAATTTGTATGGGAATGGCAGGAGATGAGAATAGTTCATCAGTTTTGTTAATACTGATAAAGTACTGTCAGAGAAGAGATTGTTGGTTTTTTACTGTTGTTTGTGGAAGATTTGCCCTACTCGGTGAAAAAAAAAAAAAAAGCAGCATATATTCAGGCTACATAAAGGTGAAAAAAATAGCCTCCAGTTGGCTAGATTTACTCCACAGTTCAATTCCTATCATTTAATTGAAAGGTGTCTGAGCAGCTCGGCCACCCACTCCACATCTCCCTGGGATTTCTGGTGAATTGGTTTTTCCTGCAGAGCACTGATTCGGTGACTGCACTTCCCCTTGTGGCCAATGTGCTGCTACCATCTGGCTGCAGAAGCATCCAAGCAATCCACTGTAAATGCACATGCACTTAGAATAATTACTATTAATGAGGCTGCCCTGGTAGTACACTTTCTAGGATTAGAAATAATGGGTAACACAATCCTCGTTGATGAATACACTATGTAGACTGCAGGCCCTGCTGTATTTGTGGCCTCACAAACACTGCCCTGAAAAGCTGTCAGCTCAGGATAAGAGCCAGTGTCCCATTATATGTAGTAATTTCCTTTTTACCTTAAATGCTCCACTTTTTCTACAGTAGGGCCAGCCAGAGGACAGTCTTTATGTTTCCCAAAACTCATGGACTTTAGATATGCTGGAAAAAATAGGCCACGACCCAAATATGGCAATGATCAAAAATTTTTTTCATGAAGCTGGGTCAATGATGTGATTAGTTATTCCTTTAAAAAACACATTTTAAATCAGAGGTGCTCAGCAACAACTACACTTTTCCCCACAAAATCTGTAGTTGAGCATCTGTAACATAAACCTCATTTTGTGGAAACCAGTCAGACCATATTTGTCTTTTTCATACAAGTATCAGCTTCAAAATAGCCCACATATTTTAATTTTTGGATGGGCAAGGAAACAGGAGGCAGATTGATTCAATAAGCTGTGAAAAGTAAGCTGTAAGTTATAGGAATACATTATCATATTTCATCTCTTGCCAGCTAGGTTTCCCATCATACCAGAGTTCTATTCTTTAGAAGATAAAGAGCCACATAAATACAAAAATACTAGAAAAGAGGTATATATTTTTTTGGTGATACACACATGTCAATCAATACGATGAAACACCTTATCACCTTGAGAACCTAAAAGGAAAAGTTAATGTCTACATATAATATCTATATAATATGTCAGTCACTGGATTAATGTTCATGTTTTCACTATCCTGCAGTCTTGAAATTTGGGATGTCGTATCGTTATAGCCCTGCTGAGCAGAGGAATGTGGAGAAAACTGACTTGTGTGGTACAAGTGGAATGATAGGCTGAAATGTGATGAAAGAGGGCATTCAACTTTCTACAAACAGGGGAATAAGAACTAACAAGAAGTACATCTTGTGGGAAGTGACCAGAGAAGGTTTTCAAATAAACAAGCTGACACACTTTCTATGAAAATGGGTATCAAACACCTGACACAACATGTTTGTAATTTTCTTGTTGACATGTTGCCATCTAGAACATGGGGCTGACAGAATCACCAACCCCATTAAATTTGTATTCTGCTAAGAGATGTCTTTGGAGGAAGCATGCTGTAAGAGGCATGTTTGCAAAGCAGAACGTTCAGGGAGTTGGAAATGCTCAGCTGCATTGGGTGAGAACACTGGACTCTGTTCATTCAGTGTGAGACATGGTTAAGGTACCCGACTGTGCCACTGCATTTCATTTTTCACAGCAGCTTTATTGCATAATTTGTCCAGTAATTACCCTCAAACTTTCACCACGATAAACAATGAACACTTTACATGAGGAAGATTGTGACAATATAAACTACAGAAAAAATCCTGCATAATCAAAGTTGTTGGTGCAAACCTAACCTAAGCTTCAGCTAGATGTGTCCACGTTCTGATTTAAATGGGTGCAGGGGAATACAATGAATGGCTTCAGATTTCCTACACTGGCTCTTGGTGTAATGCAGTGTTTTGAGCTCTGTGTAAAATAAAAGGTATGAGCCACCTCCAGCTCCATCATTTCCTACAAACAAGAGTCAATATCATGGGAACACAGGGACTGGGAAACAACAGAACTCCTCTTTCCTTCAGCTGATGTTGCAAGAGGGCTCTTGCCCAAGGGAGCAAAAACTCTCATATATCTAGTAACTCCTGCTTCCTGTCAGCCACACTCTAAACTGCTGTGAACTCCTGCCATCTATACCATGTCAGGATTTCACTGATTTATAAAGTTTCCTGTCATCTGTGGATTTGAACCACCGCGACGTCTGACATGGGCTAGGAACCAACAAGCAGGGTCATCATGTCTCTGCTCAATTAGCTGGAGTCACACAGGTAAAGAGATGTGTCTAATTGGATTGCACATATTAGGCTGTAGGCTACAGTCCTCTGAAGATTTTTTACAGGTTCCTAAGGAGTCCCAAGGTAGTTTCTAAGGCATTTAGCTATTCACCATCCTTTTAATCATGCTCACAGAATCCAATAAGCATTTTCCTTGTCAAAAGAATAAGCTCATGTTAGGTCATATAACTAAAAAGAAATGAGTAAAATATTATTTATTTGAAGTTTACCTGGTCTGAGCTGACTATGATAGGCTCTCTGAGAATAATCCAGGTGATGCACTCTTCACAAGGTGGAGTAGTGAAAGACCCATGGTATGTCCAGTAGTCATGAGATTTAGGGAAAAGAATTGAAGGATCAAAATTTGGGAAAGGAGCTTCTTTTCCCTTAAAAAAATAAAGAAAAAATAAAATAAAGCACCACAAAGAAACTAAACAGAACACTCTTCTCTACTCAAGATTAGGTAAAGATGCAGCTCTGGTATTTTAAGAAACGGAGAGCGACTTGGGTCCTTCAAAGGTAGGAACTAAGGGAACCAAGCACACGTCTACACAGAACACAACAAACAAGACTGCCTGTGAGATGTACACTGACCACAATATCATCCCAGCCACACGTGTCTAGTCCAGAGGCCCCTTAGAAAGCCCACTTTAAGGCCAAAAGGACCAATTTCCAAAGGTGCCCCCCCTTCTTTTGTCACTGACCACTGAGGGAATAAGACTCCATGCCTAGTTTTCACTTGATTAGAGCTTAGTGAGATGACTCTTATTTTCACATAATTACAGGACGCACTAAAGCCAAAGAAGGCTCATAGGTAAATGGAAGAAAGGATTTTCTTTTTAAGAAGCCACCCATCGTTTTATTCACCAGCATATCCTGGCAATGTGGCAGAACAAAATTTGAGAACTGGCAAGTCATGCCTCTTGATTTTTTTCTTATTCTGAGAATTTGCAGCAACCTTCCCACAATGAAAAGCCCAACACTGTTACCTTTGTTTTGATAGCATTTATTTCTTCGAGAATTCTCTTCATCTCTGGTTTGGGAGTTTTCCCTACCTGTGAAGAAGAAAGCACAAGCTTAACCAAAGAGTTCTGCTCAACCAGTTTTCTTCTCCTATTCTTCTATGTGAGTATCTAAACATATCAACTATAAAACTGCAATGCATCCACCCAACCTATCACTCTTACCATCTTAGTAAGCTACATCTTCTGTCTGTACCCCCAACAGATATTATGATCCAAATCAGGAAATTATATCAGTACAAGCACAATTTCACAATACAGCTACTCCTGTTGACACTGAATTTTGCCTAACAAAGATAAACTACTCTTCCGACTCAAGAATTTGGAAGAAGTTTTATTCTAGTCTAAAATCCAGATTTCATAGTCAGATGTACTGTTTGCAATTGCTGATCTCAACACAGACATCCATCTTTCTGTCTCTAGTGAGTATTAATTAAACACGAGAGAGCAAAGACCAATATTTCAGGCTAAGGCTGCGTGACCCCCAAAAGGGATTTTCAAAAAGGATGAGTTGTATGTCTTTTCTGTGAGTTGGTTTAGGAAAAAAAATTAATGAAAAGCCTGGGAGCCATATCTGTCCTTGAAATCAGCCCATGATTAGCAGAGAAGCCAGCTGACTGCTATTGGTCAGAGGGCCACGACTGACATCATGTCCTCAAAACAGGGGCAAATACATCTGGATTTACAGCTTCCACCAGCTACATACTGACACAATAGTTGCTGGGACAAGTGTCTGTAATTTGAAATAACATGACTCATGCTCTATAACCTGAAAAGCATGCCTTACTGAAAGTCAAGCCTTCAATGTGGTATGATCTCTAGAAAATAAATTCAGAGGGATTTGCTTTTTTAGCCCCGTGGGTGGGAACAGAAAACTCTATAGTAGCAGTACACAGAAGGGCTGCGTCCTTCTACTTACTTGCAAGAATATGGCCAAAACAGCTATTCCATCAGCTCTTCTCACAGCATCAAGGTAATTACTGTATTTTGGATTCCAGTGTAACAAATGTAGCTGGAAACAAAGAAAAACATGCATAAAAAAACCCCCCATTATTAAACAGTAACCCATCAGAGGCTGAATTTAGAATTCTGCATATACATGGGAGAGTTTGGGGCAACAAAGAATAAGGACTAAGCCTTCCAAAAAAGAAAAAAAAAAAAGGGACAGCAATTCATATGAGTTACATCAGCCATATATTATCATTTGCATTAAAATAAACTATAAACATCTTAATACTGAAATTGCAAAAAAGAACAGAAACCTTGTCTGAAAGCTGAAGAACAGAGTACTGTTTTAGTAAGTTTGCATTGTTTCTCAGTAATTCAGTTGTGCTGTCCTAGGTTTTAAGCCATGTTGATTTGAGAACATGGAAACTTTTGTTTCAAAGAGTGTTTTTCTTCTCTTATGCTGTGAGAATGACTTCAACCCGATTCCCATTTACGAGGATTGACGGGAGTTAGAAGAAAATGGGACATAAATAAAGAACTCCTTGCAAAGCAGACACGACAAATTTTGCCCCACCTGAACAATAATGACAAACGTTACTTTAAACCCTATTTTAAAGTAAAAAGTAGTGAGTCTTACCTCTCCTGCATATCTCACTCCATTCACAACATGCTCAGAGCCATGGTCATCAGATGAACCCCAGTGGAAGTGAAGCTGACGCAGCCTGAAGACTCCTGGAAGTGGCCCACCTCTCAACACTGCAATTGATAATCTGCATCAGCATTAGATTCAGCTATCTTCCAATTTTTAAACAAGAAATATATATAAAATATTTACATACATTTTTACTGTACAGATATTCTACATTCTGAGAGTGCTGAGTACCTCTTGGAAACCTGCACTGATTGCAGCAGCACTCCAGGCAACCAGCTTCAGCTTTGGCCACTTACAGACAGATGAAAGTGATTTGTGTCTAGATTTCCATTAGAGTCAGTAGAGGTCGTTGGTTTAACACAGCTGCATAAACGTGCATCTAGTACCTTCTGGGACATGCCAAAGACACTAGGACAGAAAGATGTGATACAAGAGCTGTAGAACAACTGCATTTTTCTAAAGCAGTGTCTGGAGGCAAGGTGAAATATATGAGGTTACCAAAAATGGCATGAGATGCCTATGTTTGAGTCACTGAGGTAAGACCAAATTAGAACAGTCAAGCCTCTAGAGTACTTTTGCTTGCCTTAAGGTAGACACTCAACAGATAGTGACCTGAATTGCCCCTTCAACTCCATTGACTAAGTGTGACTCCATCTCTGTTGACTAGAATGGCAGTTCAGATACATAATACACCTACATTTAAAAACCCACATAAGGCACATAAATTTCGGTGTCTTAATTTCCCCTGAATTCCTTCCAATATCTACCTAGAAGAAAACACACAAAAATAGCCATTATTAAGATGAACTACTGAAGTGCTCGAGGATATATTCCCACAAAATGCTACAAATTTTGTCTCTTCCTGCAGGCTATGACTTGTTTGTTTAAAAACCTATGACATTGCTAATGTTGCTTCTGCTGTAATGGCTGCTCCCTCTGGCTATGGAAGAGGAGAAAGAAAACAGCAAATAAGCCAGAAAAGCAATCACTGAGAATACAAACTTATTTTCCTAGAGAAAAGGTCAGCCTGTAATGAATAATACCCTGTATTCTAAATAATCTTAACTTTTTTACATTCTGTAGGTACATTTGAAGGTGGTGTATTTGAAAGGATCTCACAATAAGATGGGAAGAACTTCTTCACATTCACCCCATACTAGTTAATACTCAATTCTCATTCACTTCACTTAGAGATAGAAATTATAGCATTACAAACCATTCAGGAGTTCTCAAGAATAGGTCTTTATATGCTAGAGAAAAATATCCTTAAATCTAAAAAGAAAAGGAATGAAATCCACGATCACCTCAAGAAATAAAGTACTAAGATTATACTTTTACTGAACATTAAAAGCAACCTGTCATTCTCAACAAATTCCTTTTTTACTTGTTCCCACAGCCAGTGCAGACACAGTAACACCAGTAGCTGCCAAGGCCATCACTCCTCCATTAAAATAGATCTGTAAAACCAAATAATCCAGTTTAAAATAAAAATGTGTCATTATTTGCACTGATGGGCCTTTACCAGACATTTTCAGTTGAGCCTTAGGTGAAGCTCTGCATCACCTCGTGTCAACACATTCCTGCTTCACTCATCAATAAATAGACAGTAGCTTTTACTTTGCACTCTTTAAGGAGACAGAATGATGCAAAGTCTAAGATACCTATAAACCAACACCTCCTGAAGGACAAAAAGATGCTTGCTTTCTTTTAATTGCAAGCATGTAGCATAAACCATAGAAATACAAGAAGTGAGGGTGTAAGAAAAGGAAATTTCCTATGTCAGTAAAGGAAACTTCCCTATGCTCTAAAAAACTATAGTAAATGAAACAGTAACAAGAAATAAGTTCTCCAATACCTAAAACATTAAAAGTCCCAAACTATGTATAGCTCAACGTTAGTAAAATAAATCTTGATTTTTTTTTAAAAAAAAAAACATGTGGATTGGAACCTAAATGTTAAAGGTATCTTTATCCTCTTGGACTTTTGTTTGCAGAAAAAACTAACACCAATAAATACAAACCATATACCAGTTGGAAAAAGAATGAGGTAAAAGTTTATAAACTATGGTATTTTTAAATTGGTTTTCAGTTGTGTTAAAATATAGCTACATTTATATCTCGCAGGGAATTATTCTAACAGTTATTACATAGAAAATGTTCACCTTAAATTTCTGAGACTGCCAGTTCCAGGCCTGTGATAGCTGCTCTCCTACCACAAAACACTTCCAAAAGGATGCTTTCCTAGAAGGCCCCGTGACTTATTCTGAGCTTCTGTGTATGACACTGCACGAAACCGAAAGGGAGAGTTTTAGAAAAGGAGCCTGCAGACTCACTCCCTGATATGTGGGCAGCCAGCTTTTCTCCAAAATACTGCCTAATCCTTTTCCCATGGCTCACTGAATGGCTGGACTTACTTTGGAATATTGGAAATGTGGCATTTCTATTCCTGTCTCTGCTCTACAGGAAGTAGAGTGGAGTCCCCTTCTCTGGAGATCTTCGAGACCAGCTTGGCTGCCGTCCTGAGTGATGTGCTCTGGACAATCCCCTGGCTGCTTTGGCAGGGGAGTTGGACTGGATGGTCTCTAGAAGGTCCCTTCCAACTCCAACAATTCCATGATTCCGTAGCAGGATGGCCACAGCAAACTTACCAAAATATAACTCTCTTAAATTTGCTGTCATTAAAGTTCGGTGGCGGTTTCAGTTAAAAAGCTCCCCTTTTATTTGATCCATCATAAACTGAGCTCCACGAGACAGAACTGGCAAATAAAAGAATGTGGTTTTTTCTACTCCACTTTACTTTAGTTAGCAGGGTGTCATTAACAACAGAAACATCACAAGGAGGTTTTGAAATAAGTCCTTCCACTTGCTGAGCAGCTTAGATAGGGGTCTGGTTGTTAATCTGTAAGGAAGTCACAAGCTACAGATCTCACACAACATCATGACAATGATCCCACCAGTTAGGTGGTCTCAGGACACTTCTCTGGCACAAATATTTTCGGAATTTAAAAGTCAGTGGCCTCTCCCAATAGAAATAATATTGCAGCCCCAATTCAAAACAAAACCAGAGTCACTGCTGGATCTAAACAAGTATCTGAGTTGCCATTCAGGACAAAAATGATAGACATCATAGGCTGCCAAAGCACCCAAGTTCTGGTATGGATTTTATCACAAGGTGGCATAACTACCTAGAAGGTTCCAATTTCAGCTTCCAGGTCTTTCCTGGATTTTGAGAATCCACCTGCAATGATTTCACAGTGTTTAAGGTCTTTCTTCCACCGAGGTATGGTAAGACAGGCGACTGAGTCCACAACAGTAGGTTAACTTTCACAGAAAGGCAGCAGAGACACCACACAGCTCCTCAAGCAAATATCTGTCATCAAAGCCTTCAACTGTATAGCAGATTATTAAAGTCAACAAGACTTTATAAATAGCTGGTGATAAATTCTCCAATTCCTTCCACTAGGATAACTCCAAAGATAACAGCAATAAAGCCTTTTTCAACATACTGTGTGAAATACATTGGATGGCACTTTTCCTGGAAGCTTCTCTCTTATCATCGAGTTTAAGCAACTGGCCCCACTGTGGATATTCAAAGTATTCCTGGCAGAGGAGACTCAATGGAAGTAAAGCTCTCAGACATCCAAAGTAATTAATTTTATCACTCACCTTTGCAACTTAGTCAGCAATCTATTTCATCTCCACCTAAAAAAACTCTAGATATAACTATAGGTACAGGTATGACCACTCTGAAAAGGTTAGGAAAATAAAGGAAGCCCTTAGTTTTCTGGTTAACTCAGAAATAATTCAGATAGAGTTATTGATAGATTGATAGAATGTCTTTGATCTAAAGGAACAAAAGCTTCATTGCTATATGATTGCTATTACATTTATATATATTACGCAGCAGGTGGTTCCTTTACACAAAAATTAAGTCACTGTACATATCCTGACTCCAGTCAGCAGGAGTATGCAGAGTGGAATTTGTTCTGCAATTAGCATTATGTTAGAGAAGGAACACCACCCACAGACTCAGCAGGCAATGGTATAACAAGGGAGACATAACAATAAACACTGTATGTTTCTTGCCTTCAAAGAGCTGAGAAATACACCTACTTTTTTTCCAGTGAGTCACTTTTTATTTCTGAGATGAAAACACAACAGTTACTAAGCAGTTCATCCGAAAAAAAATTCAGAACACGCCAAAACTTTCTGCTCTTTACAGCCACAGTGCTGCATCCATGCTGTAGATCGCCGTCACCAATACTCCCTACTGTGCAAAATCTGAGTAATTATAACACTAATTACTTTGACATTTATGCGGAAGATTGATATAGTTGATGCTGCTCCAACAAATAACAGAAATGGCAAAAAAATGGTAAGTAACAGTCATAGAGGTCTTCTCATACACCATAGCAGCATCTCTTTACTGATGTGTTGTGTTAGCTGATATTATTTTTATTCAAATAACACTAAAGATTCCCACTTTCCTAGAATAGTAATCAAACTCTTGACTCTATAGTTATCTGTGAGTTTTGACAGTGTATTAACTAGTCCAGCTCTCATACATTTTAAATCTCAGTTTTCATTAAACCCAAGTCATTCATTAAAACTCCATTATGTTAAATCCATGCCTGTAGATATTTAAGATCAATCAACCTATTAGTGAAATTTCTCCTGGTAGCTATAGCTGTCCATCCTAGTTACGTTGTAACAGAAACTAGAAACATTTAATGCCCTTAAGAAATAAGTTTGTACACGGTGGAAGACAGGCTTTTCAATATTTTACTGAAATCGATAATTCTTTTTCCTTTTCTTACCATCCTACATTACCTATTATACTACAAATAATAATATAATTCTGTTGACCTTGATACAAGAATAAAGAGTGAGGTATGCATTTGATTTTCCCTTTTTATCTCAGTACTAATGCAATTTCATACTTCTTTCAGTAATGTTTTTTCCTTTGAAATATAGCCAACAGTATTAACATGAAACGCCAGTGGTTCTGCCAACACAAACTAAGTATTTCTAGCACCTGTTACACAGAAAAGACATTTCTCTTCAAAATATACAACCCCACTAACTCTTAAAAGCTACACATTATATATGCAGCACACTGCATGCTGTCATAACGACGACTGGATAAAAGATTTTGGACATTAGAGCTGAACCACTGGAATTTCTCAGTCCTATAATCCTCATTAAGACAAAATCTCAGGAATGCCAAAGGGAGTTCTAACTGATTAAACACCAGAACTTTGTGGCAACAGCTGGTTCATTACTTCATTTATCAGAAATCATACGGGTACAGTTTTCAAACATTGTACCGTCAGCCATATACACAAAGATGTTCTGCTGGGCATCTCAAATAGCCTTGAATGGAGGAATTTAACCCTCGTAGACAAAGCCTGGACTCCATGCTCCTGGAAAGCAACACAACCTGCAATGGCTTCTGAAAGTGCAGAGATTTACCTTACACCTTAATTCATCCTGCACCGAGCTCCTTTGCAGCTCTCTGCATCCCCTAGGGTTTTACCTTTGGGCTTTTAAAGCAGTCACAGGCCTTTCCCACCAGCTGTACAGGGCACTGGAGTCACAGAAACCTCTATGTCACATGCAGGCTGTACACAGAGACCTTCAGAGCACATTCTGCTTCCCAGGAACCCCTGATACACCAATCCCTTCCCACCGCCTGAGGTGAAAACGAAACTAACCTGATCTATCAAAAGAATCATCAAATACAACTCGGCAGGTTTTCCCATTATTGAGGATGGTCTTGGCTGCACCAGGATCATAACTAGCAAACCATGGTAGTAGGGAGGGATCGTAATGCACTTCTTTGTTATTGATTTCAATAGGTGACTGATGGCATCCTTTGGCAGTTGGGTAATTTTTGTACCAGTGATCCGGTCCTGGAAAACATACAGAGAGATATCTTGAAAACCTTTTCCAGCTAGGTGTGAACTATACACGACTACAATAAATGCAAGTTTGGCTTCACTTAGCTGTAGACCATCAATAAATATTAACAAGTAGGTTACTAATCACCTGGTTGTCACTCATGACCTATCAAGAGTATAAAAAGCAATTAGATCCTTGCAGTTGGAATGCTATATACATGCAAGGAAGAAAATTTCTGCAATGAGGATGGTGAAACACTGGAAGAGGTTGCCCAGAGAGGTGGTAGAAAACCCATTTCTGGAAACTTTCAAGGTCAGGTTGGATGGGGCTCTGAGCAACTGATCTAGTTGAAGAAACCACTTCTTATTGCCGGGGACTGGACTAGATGATCTTTCAAAGTCTCTTCCAGCCCAAGCTGTTCTATGGTTCTACTGCAAGGCTGAACCTAAACTCTCACAGCAACCTCAGGACTTCACCTATAAGGAGCCTGACACTACACCAAGGAAGGAAACTAGAAGCCATCAGTGGCTACAAATATAATGGGATATACCTAAATATGCTTTGAGCAACCTGGTTGTGGTGGAAGACGTCCCTGCCCAGGGCAGGGGGGCTGGAACTCGATGCTCTTTAAGGTCCCTTCCAACATGAACTACTCTGTGAATCAACTGTGGCATCACCTACCCATCCAGCCAGAGAAAAGGCCACTGGTAAAGAAGATGAAATGCGGATTTAATGATCGTCGATGGTTTCCCGGGAACCCCGTGTGGGAGAAGGCCAAAAGGGCCAAAAGGGCCGTGCTGTGGTGAGCAGGGCCAACAGGCCGCCCGGCTTTCCCACCTCAGCCGCGGGGAAGGCTGGTGGCCTCAAGCTGGATTTTAAAGCTCCACCGCACTTTAAAGTATCATTAAGGGCAGGAAAACCGACCTTCCTTCCACAGGAAGAATCCCCTTCCACCTGCTTTGCCTCTTTCCCCACCGGCGAGTGGCCGCCCACCCCGGCCCATCAGGCGCCCTCCTCCCCCCCGGCGGCGGGGACTCCCGTTTCGCCCGGGGTTTTAATCCCGGAGCCGCTGCGGAGGGAAGGGGGAGCCAGGCTCCACTCACCGTTGTCGCCGTCGTAGCTCCACGGGTAGTAGTTGGGGTTGATCATGGTGGCGGCGGTACCGCGCCTCAGCCTCCGCCGGCGGCTCTGGCAGGACAGCGGCCTCCTCTCACGGCGGCTTTTTATAGACTCCCGCCAATATCCATGCCCGGAGGGGATGGCGAGGCCCCGGCCGCCGGGGGCGGGGAGAACCGCCCTCCCTCACACCGCCCGCCGCCGTCAGGCCAGTCCCGTCCCACCGCCCCTCCGGCCGCGGGGGGCTTCCCCTCAGAGCTGCCCGCCGGGGGTCCCGCTGTGGGCATGGTCCCGGTGTGGGGGGGTACGGGGAAAAGGGCCCATTGACAGGTTACAGGGAGGGTGGCTGGACGGCAGGACAAGGGCCGGCTCCTGTATTTCGGTCACAACAACCCCCGGCAACGGGCTGGAGGCAGAGCGGCTGGAGCTGCCCAACAGAAAAGGACCTGGGGGTGTTGGTGGCCATCTGGCTTAACAGGAGCCAGCAGTGTGCCCAGGTGGCCAAGAAGCCCAACAGCATCCTGGACCAGCGTGGCCAGCAGGAGTAGGGCAGGGATGGTGCCTCTGGACTGGGCACTGGCGAGACATCACCTCGAGGGCTGTGTCTGTTGTGGGTCCATCACCACAAGAAGGACATTGAGGGCTGGAGCAGGTCCAGAGGAGAGCCACCAAGCTGGGGAGGGGTCTGGAGAACAAGTCCTACGAGGAGAGGCTGAGGGAACTGGGCAGGTTTAGTTTGGAGAAGAGGAGGCTGAGGGGAGACCTCCTTGCCCTCTACAACTCTCTGAAAAGAGGGTGTAGAGAGGTGGGGGTTGGCTTCTTCTCCCAGGGGAATCATGACAGGAGCAGAGGAAACGGTGCAAAGTTGGGGCAGAGGAGGTTTAGATTAGATCTTGGGAAGAATGACTTTCCTGAGAGGGTGGTCAGGCACTGGAACAGCCTGCCCAGGGAGGTGGTGGAGTCACCATCCCTGGAGGGATTGAAGAAATGTGTAGACATGGCTCTTCAGGGCATGCTCTAGTGCCTGAGATTATTGGTTGTGTCTGTTTTGGGGGGTTTTTTTGGGGTTTTTTTGTGGTTGGACTCAATGATCTCAATGATCCCTTCCCATGAAGACTCTGAAGATTCTGTGATTCTGACTTTTTATGCTTGTTTCTAGAAAGCCTGATAGCCCTGTGAGCACATTGGGTTAGGAGAGGCTGGTTCCCTCCCCTCCCCACCCCGAGGAGCCCCCCATGGTGATGTGTTTCCCACACAATGCGGCACAGCCCTGGTCCGGAGGTCAGCTGGGGATGAGGGGACGTGTCCAACAGCTTCTGCCTGGGGACAGCTATCACAGGTTCACACCCTGCCCTATGAAATTCCCACGTACACCCTCAGGTTCCAGCACCGCTCCCCGCTGCGCCGTCTCCCATTGCCTTCATAAACAGCTTCCCTGCAAAAATTCGGCAGCGTGGATTGCCCCAGCCTTTAAAAAGGTGCTGCTTCCTGCTGCAGGGATTTTTGGAAACTGGAAACCATTATACTAGCTGAAGATCCAGTTCCCGCCAGCTCCAGATAAAATCTTTATTATCAAGTTAAGCATAGGCTCTGTTTGTTTTGCTTGAGCTCTAGTTCTCTCATTTAGCAGGGTGTTATGCATTAAACTGCACTTAAAATGGTCCACTCGCATGTGATACACAGAAATCAAACGGCTTCTAAAATATAGTTGTTGTTCTGACACAGAGAGCATTGCCAGGCGAGTTAGAGAAGACAAGTGTTAGCACCGGGGGTGTAGAACAGATGAGGGGCTGACTAGGCAGAAGAGAAGACATTGGACTGCAAGGTGAATTATTGTGATTTAAATTTTACGAGGCTTTCTGAATAAGAAGAAGTGTATGTAATTTGATAGTAATGAAGTGGGGACAAAAGTACAAGATGGTTAAAAAAAAAGTGCAAATAGCACAGGCTGGAAATGTGGGGTTGTTGTACAGAAAAGTCCAGTACAGTCTGATCAATCTATGAACTACAGTGGGTGAGATTCAGCAGCAGAAAGTGCAACCTGATGGTCCTGAATCATGGTATATTTTTTTCTGATCTGAAATGGAAGTGAAAGAGAAGGAGGAAGAGTGGGATTCATTGGTCATAAAATGTCAATAAGCATTACCAGGCAGGAACTACTCACAAAAAACCAGGCACAAGTCATGGGCATGTCACTGGAGCTGGTGAGGCTGGTATGACCTCCTCTGAAACAGGTTCTGTTGTCCTCGTAAAGCTGAATTAGGATGAATTGGAACAGGTGCAGGGGAGACAAGGGGAACTAAAAAGCCTCTTTTACGAGAGGAGACTATAAAGGCTTAGTGTGCTTTGCATAGCGAACAAACAGCAAGGGAAGTGACAGCTGTCTGTACGCACAGATCAGCCGAGAAGTAAACACCAAGACACCAGAAGACAGCAATGTCAGCCAAGGAACAACTACCCAAGGCACTCCAGTAGCTTTGCAATATTAAAAGTGGAGATATCAACGACGTAGACAGAAGCTGTGTATTCATGCCTAAGAGAGCACATACTATTTCCCACCTCTTCCTCAATTTTCACTTCCATAACCCACCACCCTCTCCCTGCCATGACCCACAGACAAATCTCCAGCTCCAGAGCATCTCCCAGGGACTCAGCTCACTTGCCACCACTCTTCCAGATGGAGCAATGCTGCAAACACAGCCTATCTGTAGTAGCCCAGGACTATGCACCTCCATTTCTTCAGATGGAATCCAGCTCTCTTCACTTTTTCCAGCTTCTCAGTATATTTTCTTTTGCTCCTGAAAACCAAATTAGTATTAAGTCAGGGAAATCATGAGAAAATGTCTCTGGGAAGAGGAGAGAAAAAGAAATAAGAAACTGAGTTCTGGTTCCTTCTCTGCTCACGCACTGAAGTTGATCAGTTGGTCTCACCCATGGCATATAAAGCTTCCCCACTCTCCCCATTTTTCCAATATGTGCCCTGCACCCACCAAAAGAACCTCCTTGCCCAGCCTGAAGGAGAAAGATGGCAAAAAGACAAAGATCTGGGCAAATCTCGTCTCGTCTCGTCTCATCTCATCTCATCTTTTAAATTCACTCCAATTTAAACAAGGACTGTTCTAGATGAACTCCTTCCAGAATGATTTTTAAAAAAAGGTTTTATGAATATGTCACAGAGTCATTAAAACTCCCCCAAATCAAATTTGAAGGCTTATCACAATTTCACACCTCCATCAGGACAGGAATCATGCCAATGACATATCAACCACAGGGCAGGTCGTTTAAAAGCCTGGCAGGACATAAGCCAGTTTTGTGATAAAGTCATCACTTGTGCACGCCAAATCCTGGAAGACTCCCATGTGGAGGAGAGGCATTAGTACCAACAAGATCTGCAGTGGAGTGAGTATGGAAACTAGCAAACATCATGGGTAAGCAATGACAGAGATTAGAGTATTTTTAAATAAAAGCAATGAATGATATGAACCAATCTGGGGCTTGGCGTGGACTGTTTTAACATGTTACCTTAACTACCAAGATTATTTTCAGTATTAGTGCTAATTCATTTAAAGGTAGTGTCCTGTGACACTCTTCCCACTATTGGTAGTTGCACTCGGAGGAAAAACACTGTTCACTGGTAGTTACTTATCCATACCTGAAAATTAATATTTTGATGATAAGGACAACAGTGAAGAAAGAGGGAAAAAAAACAAATCCACCCACAGTAGATGTTTGTTTTCATTGTTTTAGAGCCATTAGTAATTTCTAAGCTATAGATTCATCCAGTTTTCTTAATGAATACTCTAATGTATAGCACTGTGTCTTTTACACCTACTTAAATGGACACATTTGAGGTTGTTCTTTACTGCCTAGGTTGGAAGACTCAGGAGATACTGAAATTTCTAAGACACTTATAACATTTTTCCAGAGTCACTTCCTTTTCTGAACTCCCTGGCATTTAGACAACCTGAGAGGGACTGAGGTAGGAAGGAAGAAGCAGTCTAAGAATAAGATTTAACCTTAGATACTTTAACTTAGACCTTTAAATCAAATAATTCTTGAACATGGCCTAAGTTCCCTGCATCCTACAGGCAAGAGAAGTGCTTTAAGCAAATATACAGATGGTGTAGAAGACACCAGTCCTAAAAAGGACTAGCCAAACATTAAACAAGTGATTAAGTTTACCAGGATAATTTTCTAAATGTTCTACAAACCACTTATTCTCAGTACTTGGTACTAACTGATGTGATAAACTTCTTAGTTTTAGGATCCAAATGCACATCTGGAATGTAGATCCACAGTCTTTATAAATTTAAACAGCAGTCACACTTCCCAGTCTAAAATGCCCCAGCTGTCACTCATTCTCTGACCATGTTTCCTATAGCATGTCTTTATCAGAAGACATTTATGGTTCAAATGCCTTTAATTAAATGGCTTAGATGTAAGACTAACCTGAGCACTTTTGGAATCATGGTCCAGGCCCTGCCCCTTACCTACCTTTTTAGAAGGACTGAAATATATCAGAACTATAGAGCTAGAGAGGGGCAAAGGCCTGGGGCAGAAAGCGCAGCATGAATCCGCATTCCTTACGTGTCATGGAGAAGTGCTCAACGAAAGCATCCTCTGTGTCAGTAAACGAAAAACATGGTGGGAGGGTAGATCTGCAATTGTGAGGATCCATCAGCCAAAGCCTTGATGCTACTGATGGTGAGGACAAAGATACAAAAATTACTTCCAGAAATAGATAAGGGGTTGTGTTTGCTCGTGTTTCATAACCCACTTCTAGAGAGCGGAGGAGGTTGCCATTTCTAGCAATCCTGACATAGCAATTCCTCCCAAATGACTTTATTTAAGCTTTGCTCAAGGGACCAGGAATTAGTGCAAGATCCTTGGCTGATCAAACTATCACCTGTAGATATTGTTTCCATCCCTCATGGTTATTCACTTTTCCTGACAGTTCCATAAGGCAAAAGATCGTTAACTCAAGAGTGTGTAGTCTCATTTTGAACAAGTCCAAGAATAATTCCAGTTCAAAGAGCCAAAGGCACATAGTTGGCCAACAGATTTAGGTTGGGCAGTTATATTTACTTCTCATATGCATGCTTGGACTTTACACTTCAGCTAGATATTTTTCCACTCACCATTAAAACTAGGGCTTTGTCAGGAAGGGTGAAGAAATTATTTGAAGATTATTCATTTGGGTTCAAGGCATGCAAAAAAATGTTTTAATAAAAGGCTATGTACATTCAAAGTATCAACCTAAGAATTACTCTATTTCTCAGTAGAATAATTGTGTCTTTATTCCTGGATCTAGACATCTGCATTTCCTGAACTCATCAAATCCGAATGTATGAATTTTTCTTTCCTTATAAACGTGAAGCTATTCACATATTTCACAGAAATCTCAGCAAATTTCCTGTATTGACATTTTGCTGAGAATATGAGAAAGAAGCTATGAAGCTATAGCACTACCCAGCCACACAGAGGCTCAAATTATAGAGCCAGTTGAAACATTTTTGATGTATAACCATAGAAATTAATGCCATTGCCAGCCTCCTTTCGTAACAAAAAAATAAAGCTTGGGAAATTCCTGTGGTACTTTTGTAATTCCTGTGATTTTGAGAGGTTGAGAAAGAACAAGCTCCTGCTGCATTAGGTTATTACAGCATTTTCATTCAAAGAATCTTGTTCCCTGCTTGTTTTCTTTTCAGAACTCGGTGAAGAAAGGAATATAAAGAGTGCTTAAGAAATTTGACTATTAAAACAGAAAAATTCCTCCTTCCATTTACAAGGCAGATCAGACTTAGCTTTCATCACCTGCTGTGATGAAATACATACCCCAACCCCAGTTTTGCATTATTCATATCAGCACTGCTACATACTGCATCTTTATTTTAACCATTTTCCCCCTGCAGTAATTATTTCCTTTACTCTTTGCCTCTTCTTCCTTATCCCTATATTGTTTGTACGAGGGAGAACAAGGCAATGGAAGAGCATTGCTTTTAAGAGCTGAACCTATGCCAAAAGGCTTACTATGGCCATGCAGGAGACATAACAGCTTAAGCAGAAAGAATTTGAGAGCTGAAGGTCCCCTGCTTCTAAAGAAAGCTGGCAAAGTTATCTATAAATTTATTTAAAGGAAGATGCACAAATACTTCAGTTGTTTGACCTTTAGTGAATATAAACACACACACACACTACCCCAAATCTTGAAAATCAGCTGGTCACACTCAGTAAAGTAATTGGCTTAAGAAATATTAGGTAGAAAATGTTTTCCCTTTTGTCATTTCATTATTGTAACTCAACACAGTGGTGTATTGATGATAAAAGGTAGATAGAAATTGAGTAAAAAAAAGAGGGAGATGTCTTGCTGACAAAAGGCAGACATTTTAGGACATGCCACTAAGCTTGTCCAAAACTAGCCTAGATAGATCCAGCCTCAGGACTGCAGTATATCTCAAAAATGTATTTGTATTGGCATCACAGAAGCCAGTTGGCCACGATGACATCATCTTGGTGACATTTGTCTGTCTGTCTGCTTGGAAGTAATGCGATAACTGTGGAACAGGTAGCACTATTCACTCGAGCAGCTTTAATACCTCTGCAGTTTTCAAACAAACTGCCCAGCTATAAATTGTGTGTTTTCCCTGTTCATTTCTCCCAACTAGATATAATCACTGAGTGACTTATGGCCTGAGCAGAAAAAAAGAAGAGGGAAATAAAGGGAAGAAGAGGGATACAGAGGCTCTATTATGTGACAGAGAGAATAGCCTGGGCAAGGGACGTATGGATCCCTTGCTGTTAGGAGGATGGGAGCTGAGTATGGGAGAAGGATAATGGAGACTGGTATAAAATTCCTGGGATAAGCAGAAAAGAGAAAGGGGACTGAAAAAGAAAAGGCAGCAGTAAAGATGTAAAAAGATTTGTGGCACAAGAATTACTTGCATAAGAGGAGATAGGCTGGTTGCCAGGACTCCCTGAAACAGGAAGGAGAAAAGGAAGGCAGCTTCCAATGGCTGTGAGTGGAGAAGAGCCAATGGCAAGGTCATTAAATATCTCCAGTAAAGGCAATAATGCACCGGTACAATCCGGTAGATTTTGTACATCTATGATCAAAAAGAGAAAGGTGAGTCAAAGAGATTATTTAATCTCGAATTTAAATGAAATTAAGGTAGCTACTTATTCAGATACTATCAACAAGAGTTGGTCCGGTAGAGCATCCCTTATTGCGCTGGCGTGAAGGTTCATTTGCTTTAGCTACTGGCAGAACTTTAATGACTTGAGCAGTGGCACAAAAACCACCTCAGCAAGTTCAAGGCTGAAATCACGGGCTGCTATCCAGAGGAACCCAGGCAGGCTGGAGGAATGGGCACACTGGAGCCTCGTGCAGTTCAACAAAGGCAGTGCAAAGTCCCACACCTGGCACGGCCTCCCCAGGCCCCGCTGGGGGCTGACTGGCCAGCAGGCAGCTTTGTGCAAAGGGGACATGGAGATCCCTCTGGACAACGAACGGAACACGAGGCGCTGGTGTCTAATTAGGTGTTTAATTAGGGATTTGGGGAGAAGGATACAACAGAAGAGAAGGTGCAGAAAGCACCATACTGTTTTGCAGCCGCCGGGCAGGGTACAAAAACATTCACACGGTGCTTTTCGTTGAGCATGCCATAGTTGGTGTGACATGTCACAGCCAAGAAGCCAGTTTGTCATATGCCTTCCAATTCACTGAAATTCGTGCCAGGCTATGGAAAACATGGTAGGTATGAATGGCAACCTATTAACAGCCAGATCTTTGTCTGCCAAAATAAGGAGAACAGCATACTGAGTTAAATTATGTTGCTATTATGTCACAGTCCCCCTTTTTTTTCCCTACAATTTCTGTTGTCAAAAAGCAGAATCTGGTACTTACAGCTCTATAAGACTCTTACAGCTCTATAAGAGATCTTTCTGCCAGGATTCATTCTATTTCTATAGCTACTGATCCACAAAATCCCATAGCTGCTATGGCACACTCCACTGCACCTCTTACCTTATTTAAAACTCCACATGAAGAGAAGTCTATCCTGAAACAAGAAAAAGAAAAGGCAGATGTTGCCCGTATCAGTATTTTTGTCATATTCTTAGGTAAAGGTTTCCATATGCGGATGAACTAGGAAAACAAACAAACAAGTAAACACAACTAGGTGAATGTTTGAAATGTGTTGGCACTCCTGGCTGGCAGGCTGGTGAAACGCTTGCTGTATTTCAACATATGTTCCCGCTTTGCAATGCAGTGCAGCTACGACGCATAATTGTGAGCTCATTTGGATACTTTCTGAATGCCATCCGGCCATTTCTGTCGACTGCATTGTTTTGCCTGCTACCTTTCAATTCCTTTCAAGGCCCTGGAAAATATTTGCTTCTGCATGAGCTCTCGCATGCACACACACATTACCCATGCTTAATTGTTGAAGCCGACAGGTTTCCTTCACTGAAAATACAGCAGGGCTAGGTTGAACGACCAAAACATGCTCAGATGTGTATTACCAGATGGGCAGAGGACTGCACTGGGTTCAGGATAACAGCTTGTACCTCTACAGTAGTGGCCATGGTAGTGCAAGATCAACCAGAGACACAGGTTCCTGTAGAAAGATTCCATCGGCAAAAGTCTATGTGGTGCTCAAGGTGTGGGTCAACCAGACTGCTGCCTAATGCAGGGAGCTCATAAAACTCCAACAACTTTGGCAACTTTTGGTCAGCCAGCTTGTACAGAAAATAGAACAAGTCCATGTTTGCTGCACCAGTACGGTTTGCAGCCACCAGTGACCTGCAACTTCTCCTGTGCAAAGAGAAGTGTGATTTCCTAGGCCAGACCTAGGTAAGCAAGAAAGCATCACCAGGAGAAAGATTGATAATGGAAGGTCTCCCCAAAAACCTGTCAAAATTTAAAGAAAAAAGCTAATCATGAGAGCAAACTCTAGGACAGATCCTGCTGCTAGAGGCAGCCCTGGCACAAGTTAAGCAGTAAGTCAATAGCCATTGAGACCGACTGGCAAAATACTCTGTAGATCTTACCAAGTGCAGATATGGAGAGAAGTATCATGTCCACAGCAAGACCTGATGCTGGGTGCATAACACTAAGCCATGGATGCATAACACTAAGCCATAGATTATTTTGGAAACATAAGGTGAGTGGGGTTTCTGGGCTGTGGCCAGTGTAATTATATATATCTGGAGTTGGATTTATAACTTCTGTGATGGTGAAGGTCATGCCGTTTCCTTCCCCAGTTGCAATCTGAGGCACATTCTAAATGGAGAAAGCGTAAATAACACAGTTATTTGTATGCCTATATAGTGATGGAAAAAACAGAATCCGATGATAAATTCCAGCAAACGCTAACAGGATAGATGAGTTACACGGAGGTTCCCAGTGACAAGGAGTAGATGGGAAAGCTTTCTGCAGGTAGTACTTCCTTGTGCCCTCTCCATCTGGGCTGTTTGGCAAAACTCCTCATCCTGCTTTAAGATTATGTGAATGTTCTCACATATTCCTTCCACCAGTTCCAACTAGGGAAGCTTGGCATTTTTTTGTGCATCAGACAGACCAGACAGTGAGTCAGAAGCCAAGGCAAGGAGACGTTCAACAGCTTGTCTTCTTCTGACTGGTTATAAGCCTCCATGCATCGCTAGGAGGCTTATTTACCAGTTCTGAATTCTTCTCCATGCATAAATGGAATTCATCTACTCCTGGTCCTGCCACATAAGGTATTCTTGAGTTTCCTTGCTGAACAGGGGGGGGAGAGAGAGAGACTTCTATTTTTGCTTTTTGTTCAGCCTTTAGAGAATTACAGAGCAAGGCAATACCAGAAATATATTTAAAAATAGCTAATCCTTCAGTCAGATCCTGTGACAAGTTAACACCTTGCTTCCAGCATGAGTGGCAGAGAGCAACTAAGACAGTCAGGCTCAGCAGATTTTCAGGTTTCCAAAAAGAACCATTGGCTGGCAATGGTCATTTTTATTAAATAACATATAAAATAACAGAAAGGGTAATGCTCATCCTATCCCAAGGTAACAGGTCACAATCGGGGGCCAGCAAGAAGTTGCTTATATAAAGAACTGCCAGGCAAGATTCTCTGCATTAGACCTTCGCTCCCCATCACCTCTAAGAAGAGGAGGAGATGCCTGTATCCACAGCAAATACTATGATTTTTGTTTTTTAAGGCTGTAGAAAGTACATATAAAAACTCTGGTTGGCTTTTTTTTTTTAATGGGACTTCTTACAATGGCATTGAAATGGTCTGATGATGGACACCAGTATAAGAAGGTAATTATTTTCACTGTAAATTAACAGTGTACCATATTCTCTTCAATCTAAGCCCTAGAACAATGACTACTTTAAAGGCAGAAGACATATTCCACATTTTCAGCTTTGTTTGGATTACACTGATTTTTCAGAATTTTTCAGTGGTGGAAGTTACAGCAAAGTGCTCTAAGACATTAGGCTTGGGAAGTATTGTTTCTAAACTTGCATCCCCTACCTTTTCCAACACAGACAATGAAATCAGTGTTTCAATTATAGGTCTGTGTTGTTGGGCAACAAATCAGCTTTATTCAAGGGTCAGTAGCATTTGTGTAGCTGTAAATTTAGATACGCTGCAGACACTGATGCCATCCGTTGCTCAGTTATGTCTGACAAGAAAAATTATTCCTTGATTATACTCTTTCTCCAACAGAGATTTATTACACAGACAATGCACAACAGTGTGGGAGCTCTTAAATCAAGGGCCTAATGGCTGGCAGCCTGCAGTGTTAAGAAAAAAAAGAAAGTCACTCTTCTCTGAAATAAGTGAGCTTTAATGGAAATGTCTTTGTTTTTTAATTCACCAGAAAAATCATCATAACCCTGAAGGATGATTGAGATATCATGTGCAGAGAGACAAGGGGTATGTAGACTGAAACAGCCACTCAGACAGGCTATCACTAGTATGCAGGGCGACTTGCCCAGGGACAGGACAAGAGGAAATGGGCACAAACTTGAATATAAAAACTTCCACCTAAACACGAGGAGGAGCTTCTTTACTTTGAGGGAGGCAGAGCCCTGGAACAGGTTACCCTGGAAGGTGATGGAGTTTCCATCTCTGGAGACATCCAATACCCACCTGGACAGGTTCCTGTGCAACCTGCTCTGAGTGGACCTGCTCTGGCAGGGGGTTGGACTAGATGATCTCTAGAGGTCCCATGGGATTCTGTGATTCTGTAACTTGTCCTGCAGCCCTGATCTCATAATTGTTCAAATCAGCAACCAATTTGGTGCGTGTTAGTGAGAGATTTTTTCTGTACCTCCTCTTATCTTGTGATAGGATTCTTTGGGACTTTAGGAATGGGATTAGAGATCCTGGCTGGACTCTTCTCAGCCTACAGAAGCGAAAGCACTTATATGTAGATGCTTTGCACACATAAACATGCAGACAAAATATGAGAGCTTTTTATATAGAAATGGATACCAGTCTTGTTGGTATCAGCATTTATTTAAACATAAGATCTCATAGCTCAAGAATAACTTGGATAAACTGCATTTGTTTCCTTGCTTATTGAGTGTTCCTGTTGGACCAGAGGAACCTGCTCTGTGTGGCAGCTCAGGTCTCCTGTTAGCTGCAAGTGGTGTCAGAAACGTGAGTGTTGAGGAACTGGCTCCACCGTGTGGGGTATGGAAAATGAACATTACAAGTCCAGCAAAAAGTATCCTTCCCTTCAGTTTTCAGTAAGGATGCTTGCATTGTCTATGGGATAAAGGTAGGATGAATAGTGGGGATGTCAGTAAAAAAAAAAAAAAAGAAAAAATACTGTTAGGAATTGGAACAATTAAAAATCCTAATCCAGTAAAGCTTTATTTTCACCATATAGGTCTAAGAGAACTGGCCCATGGTTTTACTGGTCTACCCAGCAAGGAGCCTGGTCTAACGCCAGGAAGGAGTTTCAAGTTCTCCAACAGTTTTGTGAAAGACATTCTGCAAGACATTAATGGGAGTAAAAGAGTGACACTGTGCTACACAAATTTACCAAACGCATAATTCTTCCTAGCACCTACTAGATGTTCTGCTTACCTATGTAAGCTGTCTGCTTACGAGAGAATTGCAAAAGCTTAATGACAATATTCATTCTCATATATATGTATATTCCTATTAATCCTTCTGCATTTCTTTCTTTGCAAATCTGCTTCATCATACTCTTCACAGTCATCTTTATTTAAACTGACGTATTAACTTAGATTGTGGACTTAGATTATCTTTGCCTCATCCTGACAGCAGAGAAGCTGCATTTCTTTCCCAGGAGAGTCTTTCTTTAAGATACAGGAAAAATGATATATATTCTTTTCATTTGGTAGTAGAAATGCACAACCATAGCTGGTTGTGTGCCGAGAGTCATAGCAGGAATTCACCATTCAGTTATGAATTTACATGTGGGAACTTGTTTCAGTTTAAAAAAAAAAAAAAAGCTTTGAAACTGTAAGTTTTCTTACAGTTTCTGATAAGCTTTTAATTTTCTAGTAATTGCTGTTGCGAGGTGTGGGAAGCTGAGAGGGTTTCAGTGTCTGGCAAAACCCAATAGGCGGCAATTAATTTCTGTCATTTGCTTGCCCTGTTGAAATTAATATACATTAGATACATTAAAGTAGTCAAGGATTTAGTCCACCACACCGATTAGGGTAATTTTTATTTTTATTTTTAAATTCATCAGCTCCTAGTGTTTTTTTCTCTATTTAAGGTAGATGAGGCAGCAGGGTTAGAGTCTCCATAACACATTCTTAGTTTGTTACCAAGGTAATCAATACAAAGCTACACTGCTCATCCAAAGGAGAAAGGCAACAAAACTGTGTATGCTTTGTTCTTCAAGAGAAAAACAAAAGTGTAAAGCATATTTTTAAAGAGGTTGATGCTTTTGTGGAGTTGTAATTTGAAGACAAAATGGACTCAGAGCAAATGTAGGAGGGAATAATATGATTTTTTGACTGTGCTTTCCTTAGTGCCAACACACAAAGCATGTGTTTGCTGCTGGAACTAAAACTACTGTGTCAGTATTTGATAAACTTCTGCCTACTCTGCATTTCAAAAGCAGCAGAGGAACCATGGAAATAAAGCAAAGTACATTCTGTATCTGATTTTGTGGGCAATTAACATATTATTTCACTTTAACAAGTTTGTGTGCTTAAAAAGTATAAATTAATCACGAAATTTCAGAATGATGTAACACTTCAGCTAAATGACCCGTGTGCTTCTGGCAAGGAAACCAAAATTCATATCCAGCTTAATGATATTTAAGATCATACATGACTTCATACATTTTGGGAAGATGTAAAAGAATGTTTGTGTCCAAGCAAGAAATAAACATTTTTTTCTTTTGTAATGGAAAACAGAGAACAATTGCTCTGATGTCTTATATTTTTGAGGATCTGTTTGATTGGATACAGAGAAACCAGGATGAGATATTAAACTAAACTCCAACAGCTAAAAGGGTCATTACTAGAGTGTCTGTCCATCCTTGTATTACAAACGTGTATATCAGAGAAAGGAGTAGCAAGGCTCTTCTTCTTGCTTTCAATCATCATTAGCATGAGAAATAAAACCAGGAATCAATTTTTCATGTAAGTCAATTTATTGGTTCTCTGAAGACACAAAAGCTGTTATTTCAAGTGCAGGCAACCAATCTTGCTTTATTGCCCCAATAACAAGAGATTAAAACATCACAGTCAATGGCTTGAAGGTAGAAAGACTCAAACTCTTGTCTCAGTTATTTATGTTGAAATTTTCTCAACACTAAGATCAACTGGATATGAGGAGAAATTTTACATGTAAGACATAGTACAGTAGAAAAAATGTTGCTTATGAGCTTTCTGTAGAAACGTTTTTATGTGTTGAGAAGATGCACAGATTCAAGAGTTTAAAGAAGATCACAGAGACTCTTAAAATCAATACTGCTTCAAGTGCTGCATTCATAATATCAAAAACTCATCTTCTGATCAGATTAATCCAACGCCAAAACATTTGTAAACAGGATTCAGTGAATACTTCAGTTCCTGCTGACATTAACTTAGTTTTTTTTTAAATGAAACTGCTTTATACTAAGCTAAATACACTTCTAATAAACGGAAATATTAATTCTGAATGGGAATTCAGCAATTCTTCCAAGATTTCTAAATAAATACAAAGGACCAAACTCTGCACTCACTTTCGTTCTGAATTTTACTGAATTGTGCTGGAAATTATTCATTACTTCCCTGTTGAAGCACCGCTTTTCTAGTAAAGGTGAAAGAGTGAAGGAGAACTGGGAAATGCCTGTCCTAGCCATATGTGACCCTGGGTTTTTTAACTCTGATATATCCCTTATAAACGTTGCTGTGAACGTTTATGGCAATGTCTCCCGAAGAACGCCCTCTGCCACCTACTGTTAGAGGAACACAGAGAATCCAGAAGCTTCATTTGCATGAGGTGCATTTATGCACCACCTTTGACCACCCAATCTCCCGTATGAACAAGGCTGAATACTCAACCTGATGGTGAATACAGCATAGCAGATCTTTACTCATGTAGCCTGCATGTGGGTTCAACCTAGATGGTACTTGTGTTACGCTGTTTCACGCTGAAATGATAAAGTTTGCATGATGAAGGACAGGGGAAGATGATTTAGAAGAAGATTCCTTGCTCGGATCATACACACGACCTGATGTGTCTCCCCAGAGCTCAACAGATTCCACTTAGAGTCTATAACGACGTGGAGTCACAATAAACAAATACGTAAGTGACAGCCTGGATTTTTCAGTAGTGGGGATGACAAATGACATATATGAGTCATCCACAAAGACTGTCTCCATATGCAACAATATGTGACATTGCCAATATGCAGACTAAGATGTCAAAAAGAAATAAAAGATACAACCCAGGCAGAGCATCAAAACTGAAAAGCCATCATCCTGGGAGGTAAAATAGTCAGAGCAGCAGAAGAAAGGCACTTTCCCCTCAGCAATACTAGAGCTGTACTAAATGCAAGGCAGCACGATGCCAGCAGCACTCTACAGATGGATGGCTGAAGTGACAGCAGCAGTG
>BJBW01005286.1:20947-53169 GCA_004320125.1 Scolopax mira | reverse complement strand
TTGCTGACTTTCAAAACATCACACCTGCTCCTTCAGTTTGGGGATTCTTTTGAGCAGGGACTGCTTAGAAGATAAGCTCTCAAATGCATCTTTCATTCGTTACCTAAGGCAGGAATGAGACGTCTTTCCTTATACAGAAAGCTGATAATGCAGTTCACAACCGCAGTGCCAGAAGACCTTGTTTAAATAGCATTCAAGTTTGAACTTCTACCAATAGCTTTGAAGTTCAAAGTTAACATGGAAAGAATATTTAAATCCTCTTGTGCCCAATGGTCTGAAATAAATTCTTTGTATCGTATGTGTTGGAATACCTACACAGGGCAAGAGGTTTGACTTTGCAGTTTCCTTTCAGTTGGTAGGTGTCACAGCCGGCGGAGGGGCAGGAACAAAGCACTGTGTCGAGTTCTAGGCATGCAGTTCCTCTTATTTTTGGGGCTTGTTCATACATAAATAAATTACCACAACTAACTCAATACAGTATTGAGTAAGCCTTTGGTAGGAGGCTTCAGTGGAAACTATGTCTATGATCATTATTATTGTTGTTGTTTCACTTTTCAATGTAGGAAAAATAAGGCAAAGACTCTAAGACCCAAATCCTCACAAGTGTTTTCTTGCCATTTCAAACTGGAATCAGGCAGGAACTTTCAGGAGCTGAATTTACCTACATTTACAAGTTCCACGGGAGTGGGAAATTCATTTAGCAGTCTTTTCTTCCAGGTGGCCCATTCCAGAGCTCAAGTACTGTGGAGGACTTCCTAACAGTATGTAGATTCCCATGCTTTCAGTCAAGGCACTGATTTTATGCAGCGCTTATGGAAGATGGCTCTGGGTTACAGGGAAGGACAACCTCTGATTTGTCTGATGCCACTGTGTCACATCAGCTGCAGCCACAAATACTAAAACATCCTACAAATACAGAACAAAGAGATGGTCCCGTCCTAAATAGTTTAGACTCCATCTGCAAGATATGGAACAATAACAAGGGAGCTATAATGGTAAATAAAGGAGATCAAGAAAACAATGAGCTCATCAAGATAAGCAAGAGAGATAGTGATCTTTCAATGTACTGCTGATAAATTTCATTAATTATATAGCTAACTAAGAACAAAATTCCAATACAAATACCATCAGAGCAAATTACAATGGGAAGTAGCTCTGTTGTCAATCCATTAGATTTTTTTTCTTCTTGATAAAGGACTGATCAATATTGCAGGCTCTTGAGATGCCTTCACATTATACGCTATTGTGAATTTGAATTTGCCATTCATTTTGAATTTGCCATTCATTTTGACTGCTGTTGCCTGTCTGCATTCAGAGCTACACACTGATACAGCTCTGGAATCAAGTTTTGAACCAATTTAACTTAGAGAAGCAAGACTGCTCTCTCCCCATGAAATAACAAAGCCGTTTCATAGCTTTCCAGAAGCTAGCAAATGCTATTTTCATAAATGCTATTTGCGTAGCTTTTTCAGGCAGTGAAGGATCTGAAGAATTTCCATGCAAACAGGAGAAATCAGGATTGGTGAATGGAAACATGCAAGTTTTGTGTTCACAAAGAGCCTCTGAGTGCACCCTTCTGGGTGAGACGCTGTCTCCCCTTAGACAAAAGCTGGGGATGCTGTGTCCCTGCTGCGGGAGGGGAGTCGGGCAGAATTCCACCTTCCAGCTGAGCCAGGAAGGTGCCCCTGCAGCTACAGCCCCCCCTGCCCCACCTGCAGCAGCCCTAAAAATGGGCAGATCCACCAGACAAAACTCCGGGAGCTCCTTTTCAATGGACCCAAACGGCTTCTCTCCACCACCCCCCTGAGGGCTCGGGTACCACGGGCTGCGCTTTGATTCCCGGGGCTTGGCAAACCTCCCTTCCTAACAAACACCCCCCAGAAACTGCACCCCAGGCACGCACCTGACCGATCGAAAGTGTCGTCGAAGACAACCCGGCAGGTGCGCCCGTTGTTCAGGATGGTTTTGGCCGCCCCGGGGTCGTAGCTGGCGTGCCAAGGGTTGAGAGAACTGTCGTACCGCACCTCTTTGCTGTTGATCTCGATGGGCGACTGGTTGTCTCCCTTGGCCAGGGGGTAGTTTTCGTGCCAACGCTCGGGTCCTGTGGGGGGGGGGTGGGGGGAAAGGCAAGGAGATGTCAGACCTCCTCCCCCCCCCCCCGTAACTCCCCCCCCCCCCCCCCCCCCCCCCCCCCCCCCTCCCCCCCCCCCCCCCCCCCCGGTAACCCCCCCCCCCCCCCCCGCCTCCCCCTTCATCCCCACTCACCGTTGTCGCTGTCGTAACCCCATGCAGAGTGGGCCATGTCGCCGTGCTGCCCTCCTCCCTCCTTCCCTCCCTCTTTCCCTCCTTCCCTCCCGTCCCGGGGGGCCTTTTATAGATGGTTCCATGAAGGGGTGGGGAAGGGGAGGGCGGCGGGGCTGTGGGGGGCGGCGGGAGGCCAATGGGGGGGCGGGTAGAGCCATTTTCTCCCTCCCCCCCTTCCCCGGAGGAGGCAGAGGGATGCCAGCGGGATCTATCGGCTCCTCTCCATTCATCCCCCCTTCCCTCAGCCTTCCCCCCGGTGTGGAAAAGAGGGGGCTGCAATGGAGCTGGGGATAAACCGGTGGGAGAGACCCTCAGAGCCCCCCCACCCCAGAGAGGGACGTGGAGCCGGGGCTCGGGTGGAGGAGCCGCTGGGTGGAAGGCAAAGCTGCTGGAGAGGCATGGTGGAGCCAGCCAGAAGGGAAGGCATCTCCCCAGCTTGGCCCGGCTCCCCCCTCTACGGGCAGCGCCGCAGGCGTGAAATCCGCCCCCCGGGGTGGATTTTTGGGTGGGCTCCCAGGGCAGGCAGGCTCCAGAGCTCCGGCTTCACCGCTCTCACAAACGCTCCCCTCCAGCAGCTCGGAAAGACAACTTTGTCTGCCTGAAAGGAAATCTCCTCGCCTGCAAACCCACGCTGTTATACAAGGCTGGCCTCCACCGGCCCCAGATGAGGCCATTTTCCTGCCCATTCAGTCGAAATTTGTGTTTGAGGTCGTCCAGTTGATTCTCCTTTTGTGCAGGGAGATTTACACCAAATGTGTTTCTCCTGCTAGGCAGCTTAGCAGTCGGTATTTTGGTCAGGAAAGCAGCTGTTTTTCGGAAGGTGGAGAGTTAGTGCTTTTCAGATGGCATGGCTGTGTTAGTTGGCTTCATCTCTCAACATCTATGTTGAATACTCAAAGCTTTCCTTTCAAAGGCCAGCTTTGCGGCAGCCTCCCTTGGCTTTGTCAGTCCATGCTGTCACTGCTGCAACTGTATCTACCCACCTCGAGCTAAATACTACCTCAAACTACATACCTCAAGCTAAATAATATCCCCAGCTAAATATTTGGGAGTCAGCCAGGAAGCATCGTGAACCCTGGAGATTTCCAACGTAGTCGCAGTGAACGAGCTCAAGCGCTCCCTGGACCCCTCAGCGCTGGAAAGCAGTATAGGAATAAATCTGCAGATTTGAGAGGTTTTTAGACCCTTTGCCCGGGTCAAGTACAGGGAAAAGGTTGAGAAAATGCAATATACAGAGCCTGAGATTGATTCGGTCATATTTCATGTCCCAAAACTAGCTGGAAGGTGGAGGTTCCCCTTCTAGCTTACCTATATCGCTATGCTAATAAATAACAAGATATGGACTTTGTTTCAGGTGACTACAATGATTTCTTTAAACTTCTTGAGTAAATTCCATTGCTCTGAAGTTAATCATAAGTAGACAATACCCCTTCGAGAGAAAGGTAGGACAAAATCTCTCACTTAGGAAGCTGCATCTAAGATTTACACAGAGATTTATATAGCACCTTTAGATATATCAGATTGAAACTCACTAAAACCTTAGAAACTTGCACGGTATCAAAAGAAATGTTCCTTTAAAGATACAAAGATGTGATCATTATCAAAGTGTCCTCCAGAAAATGTAGTCCCTCATATCTTCCTGAGCCACAATTCAATAACAAAAAGTACTAGGAGGTGATTTAGGTGCAATGGAAAGGAAAAAGACATCTTTTCACTTTCAAAAGAGAACTCTGAAAGAAAAGCAAATACAATCTTTTACTCAGTCGTCAATCAAATGGATAATGCCACATTTGTTGCAAGGACAGGCATGTAAAAGTGACACCTGTTGCAATTTTAATTCAGAAAGCTTAGACATTAATCCTTTCAAAATGGTTTCTACCTCATCTTCCTAGGGAGAAGCATTTGTGAGCTCATGAAATTCTAATTAGAGCATTTTCTGTCCGTATAAACAGACAGCTTTAGTGGGCTTGTTTATTGAAGGCTCAGAGAGACTTTTAATCAACTTTATATATACAAGGAATGCTTCTTGGACGCATTGGATGGAGGTAAGGGACACGTTTTCTATTAGACAAAAGGGTGTAAGTCAGTTCTTTCTCCAGGATTTCAATTCTCTCTCTACGTGAGAATTTACACCATCGTCTCTATGAGGGACCTCCATGCCCAGAGCAAAGGTCTTTGTATTTTAGCTTTCCAGTCAGCTGGTCCTGCTGCACCCAGAGGAGTAGTTTTTTTTCTGCCTGTTGTGGCTCCAAGGTACTGACTTACCTGTAAGGAACAAGTGGTAGGATCAACATGGTGCTGCTGTAGGTACCTGGGGTCAGCCCTGGGCGCCGAGTCACAGTACAAGGGCCCACTGATTTTGCAGTGGTGGTGGTATTCTGTTCCTGTTGCTTTTGTCATCAAAGGTAGAGCAAAAATCAAACGCAGTAGCCATATCTGCACTAGGAGATAATCGCAATAAAGTTTTTCCATCCCTTAGGACTTACCTTTGTGTTTATCCCTTTTTTATGGGAGAGGCTCAGAGGTTCTTCATCATCTAACTTGTGTAACGTTGCTTTCTCTAGGAAGTAAATTCTTCTGCTATGGAAAAGCCACTACAACCAAGAGAAGGCCAAAGTTTCGAATATTAAAGAAGAGCAGTGCTACCTAGTACATTCACAGTGATTAATTTCTATTTTCTAAACCTCTGGCATGTTTAGAAAGGCAACAGCCATCTGAAATAGCAAAGGTGTAAGTGGAACAAGATCAGCCCATATGATTAATGAAGAACTTCAGGACTTCTATGAATCCAGCTGCAGCACCTTCAGCCACAGTACCACAGCATGCCACTAACCATCTTCTGAAAGGAAATGATGTAGTATCCCCTTGCCCAGGTGGAGGACTGAGGTACAACATTTTTAAGGATGGCATTCACAAAAGTCATCCTGCATCTCTTGCACGCTTTAAAAAATCCTGGCTGAAATTGCTAGAGTAGGCAAGAAGACTGAAAACCAGGAGGGAATCCCATACAGCCCTCCTTACTCTATGCTTAAATCAGGTCACGCTTTCTTGGGGACATCATGACTTCATGCAGTAATACTCCACTGGTAGCACTGGGAGACAAGTTGACAGCCATTTCATCAGAAAGATAAGGTTTGAGAAATTAGGGAAGTAAAGGTAAGGGGAAAACAGGGCAAATGACTCAAACTGACCAAGGTGAATGGCAGATTTCAGCAGCATCATTAATGCCTGGGGCTAAAGTAATTATTGTAAAGCATTCATAAAGTAATTATCTGTGATTTTAGTTGCAGAAGGAAAGCTGTGCATTTGTTCATAGTGTTCTGATTTTGTCCTTAAGAGTAGAAGTGACCTGAGTGTCAAGTGGAAAGACCTTTGAAAGGCCAGACAGCTTCCTACACTGCTGTATCTGTGAAAACGTAGCATCAAAAAGTAGAATAATCTGAACCCCGTGGATGTAAACCAGGAGTTTTTGTGGTAAACTGCTTCTCTGACACTGTAATAAAACCACCCCTGTAAAGCAGACAAGCCTCACACAGGCCTGTAACTGAAGAGAGAAGGGAAATGTGCTGGGATGGAATGAGACAGAAAGGGAGAAGTTTTAGCCTCCACAGACACGCTTTTGTCTGAAACGGGTACCCGGTCACAGGATCGCAGCTGGGCACACCCAGTGACAACAGTTGACTTCAAAAGCTCATCAGAATGAATAAAACATGGTGGTCCTGTTGTCTACCTAAACCCTAACATACCCTTCATCCAAAAGAGGGTTTTATACATTTGTCACCTAAATGAAAGATCGAAACAGAGGGACCAGAACTAGTGAACATGCTGTAGCTGTGGGACACTCTCTGTTGGACTTGCAGTTGAGATGCAGTATTAAACAAACAAAAGGTATAATCATGCTCATCTCCCTTATGAAAATACCTTCCCTGAAATCATAGATAGGTTTTTTTTTGAGAATGGAAAGCAGGAAGAAGAGGAGTCTGGAAAATGGCTCAGAGCCTTGGCTTTACCCAGAGCACCCGAAGCACGTCCAGAGGAGTGATGCATGGAAAAGTGACTTACAGCAGCTTTGGGCTCTGCCAATCACAGGTTGGTCAATACCTTGACATCACTAGAGCAACCAAAGTGCTGCTCCACCTCAGCATGCCAATTTCCAGCAGCCTCCAGAGGCCAGTGTGACAGCTCGGAATGGCTGACACACAGAAGTTTGCCAGCAGGATGTAATTCAAGAATTCTCCCGTTTGAAGCTAAGCTTTCCAGGTTCCACTGTGCTCAGGGCTATTTCCCGTGGGTGATTTCATGCAAAGAGCTTTACCGGAGCACAGAACGTGCCCACAACGAGGACATTGTTAAACGAGCAAAAGAATTTACTCAGAGCCCGTGGACAATCTAAATATAAAGTTTCTTCCACTATATATAATAGCTTGTGGAAGAAAACAATACAACAGAAAGGAATCTGATAATGCACAGTATGGAAGGGCAGCGCTGGGTTTTGACATACTGCACGCTGCGTGCCAGGCAGTGCAAGAAAGGCATGTCCCCCAGTGCTTTTGATTGAGGGATGCCATGGTGGCCAAAAAGCCAAATCATCATATGCCTTCCACTTCACTGAGATGCCATGGGATGGAAAACATTGCAGGCATGAATGGAAACCCCCATTGACGGCCAGATCGGTGTCGGAAGATCTGCCAAAGGAAAAAGAGAAGCATGTTCAGTCAGTTTTGTTGGTTTTATACACGATGAGTTCTTTAGCTACGTTTATGTTATTTCACGAAAAGCAGACTGTAGCAAACCTGGACAAACATTATTTTTAATGCATCTTTTCATTTCAGAAGGTGTATAACTCAGCAGTCTGCAGTTCAGGCTCTACAATTTGCTTGCAATATCCCATCATTCTCCTGTTGTGGTTCAGAACCTACGTTACCATTTGCAGAACTTAATATTCAGTCCATGAGATACTATAAACATGGAACCAAGAAGCCAGACTTCAGATTTAGCAAAAGGAAAGGAAAGGTAGACAAGTTTTCCTTGTGCCAATCTATTAAAATAAGCATAGACTTAATTGAGTATCAGTAGCAAAAAAAAAAAAAAAAAAAAAGACAAAAAAAATCATTAAATATCACCACAGCTCTGATACAACAAAAATATACTGACTATTTAAGACATATCTTCCAGATATGGAAAATTAAACTGATAAACTCTGCAGGAAGATGACTTTTTCCCATAGGGCTTTGCTTGTATGGCACTCACACTGAAATCCAAATCTGAGCTGGGCTGTCTACTTTTATACACATTGGCACAGACTGACTTGAAATAATCCAAGTATGAGAATCTGACCTATACTGTTTGCTTTTATAAGCTCTGGACGTGTCTGTTTGGAAATTCCAGCAGTTTGGCAACTCTTTCATATCAAGGTAAAGTTTTATGTATGATACTCTGACATTAACATCTACCTGGGAACAATCCCGACCAGACCACAGAAATGCTAAGACGAGGCTAGAGGAGTTCATAAGAGCTTTACAAAAGACATCCCGATGATGTACGTCACACAGTGGGTGATGCAGCAAATCAGAAATACTTCAGACATATTTTCCAGTGAGACATATCCTCCTAAAAGAGAATTTTATAAGAAAATCATTGGATGTGTTTCCAGCCCTTGAAATATGCCCTGTGCAGGCAGAGGAATTTCCAGCTCTTAATCATCTTCCAGAAATCCCTTAGGATGCCTGTCTCCCAAAGCCCTGAGAAAGTCATTCCTTATGAACCCTTACCATTTGGGCACTTGGAAAGGTCAGAGCACAGCATCCCATTTCTACCAACACCTGTGCTTCTCTTCACTTTAAAGGAGTCAAGATTTCACCCTGAGACCACAAAACAACTTTGAAAGCATCATCTGTAGGTCATAAAAATATAACTTGATGTTTGGAAGTATAAACATTTATATCTGTATATCACGTGTAAAGAGTAAGCAATTACAAAGGAGTTAGTATAAAGAACCCAACGCTTGTCAAATACACAAATTCCATTCATATGGAATATGTTCCTCAGTCTCTTCAAATTTCTTTCTCTGGGGTGTTACTCTCCATTCTCTACAGTTGTGTTGGTTGCCTGATGTGGTTTTTGCACTGTGTATTTCGAAATAAAAAAATCCCTCCTCTTGGCCTCCTGAGTGGACTTACCAAGACTTCATGACTGATTCTGGTGATGGATGCTAGACATACTTCATGTGGGGCCATCAAACTCTGCCATTCAGATCTCGGAGTCATTTTGTTGACCTTACCCACATACCCACAGCAGTGCTGAGGCACAGAAATATGTTTGGTGTATGGAGCCAAAGTACTTTTCAGAACTAAGCTCTTGACCTTAAGAATGCTTCAGTGCTACCTATAGAAGCAGTAAAAGCTATCAGTGTAATACTTACCTTTTGGATATTTTAATTGAGGGCTTTTTATTAGTAACCCCTTTTTGTCACAGTGGAACTGTTCCTCCTAAACAAGACAGAATATTTTCTAGCACAAACACTCCACATCTTCCTAACTTGTCTGCAAAGAAGACTAGTAAGGGCCTTGATGTGATAAGCTAGAGGTAAATAAGGAAATGATGCTTCATGCTTGCAATGGAGACGGGGACTACTCTTAGATTGTGTTGCACTTCAGGCATTTTTGGAAGCAGCTAACAGCATCATACCAAGGACTGACGCCGAGAAGTGTCTGGTATTTTCTGCTTCTGCCACTACAGTAATGGTCATGGCTTATTTTCAACCCATAAAAAGCTCAGTAATAGTCAATACTGAAACTCTTTTTTTTGTTGTCCTAGCTTGGGACCCCTAGCCCAGAGCATAGAAGCACTGTCTGCTGGTAGCCACATGGGTGAACTGGAAGCCCAGACTTGGGCCCTCCCAGCAGTGGTGATTGTACACCTTCCCCACACTGTCACATGTCACAGGCACAGATCCTCGTTACTGTCATTGTAGGAGAACACAATTTTGACTGTGGAAAGCAGCTGAAAAGGCAAATAATTCTCTTTGACTCTTCCCATTTGCTTGGTGATGGATTGTTGTCTTTCTCTCAATTCTATTGATTTTAAGAAACTCTCCTTTCTACATAGTCAAACAGTCATTCTAGACTTTAGCAACATTTTTTGGCTTGATATGAGTTAAGATCAATGAAACCTTTGCCTTCAGATGCACCCTGAGGCACATTCTCTGAGAACATGAAGGTGGACCAGTTCACAACCTGTGCACAACCTGGATACAGAAAATGTAACTGACCTAATTCCTTAGTTGATCTTATTGGTTAGTTTTAAGAAATATGCTGGGCTGAAATGGAGAAATGAGGAGTAAATACCTATAAGAAATCTCAAGCCAGTCAATACTAGTGGTTCATATAATATAGCAGTATCTGCCAATTTCTCAAACTTCCCCCAGCTATTCAGAAAGCAAATTCATAGCATCATAGAATGATAGAATTGCCTAGGTTGGAAGGGACCTTTCAGATCATCTAGTCCAACCACCAGTGTAACACTGACAAAAACATCACCAAACCATGTCTCTAAGCACCATGTCAACCCGTCTTTTGGAAACCTTCAGGGATGGTGCCTCAACCACTTCCCTGGGAAGCCCATTCCAAAGCTTAATAACCCTCTCAGTGTAAGAAATGAAAAGCCATTCAATCTATTAACACTGGTGTCCTCTGAGGATCTGTGGGAAAACCAGCAGATTGCATACCCCCAGCAACCTGAAATTTATGTTAGGAATCCTCAACCCTAAACATTAGTGTTTGTAAAGCTCATTTCACTGTTCAGTCTCCTGTGTGCATCTGGCTGGGCATTTTCCCAGCTTTAGCTGCATGTCTTTTACATAAGTTCTCCGCAGAAATTATAGCAAAAGTATTTCAAGGCATTAAACATGGAAAATATTTTTCTGACCTTGCATCACTATACCTTTCTTGACAGAGGCAGTGGGCCAAGTGTTTCAATTTTAGGTCTTACACACACTATTAGGCAACAAGCCAGCAGTTTTCATCTGTGTGTTCCAGGACCAGTAGCATTTGTTTAGCTATAAATTCAGAGATGCTGTAGGTTATGATGTTCTGTCAGGAGCAGGAGAATAAGTGCCATGATTAAGCCCTCACTCAAAACAGTTTAATCTAATTAGTCACTTCCCAATTAAACTCCAGAGACTAAAACTTAATAAAATGTAATAAAATTAGGTATTTCTGATGGGAGATCAAGAAGGGAGCCAAAGCAGGGCTGCCCAGAGCACATCACTCAGGAGCATTCAGGGGGGGCTTGAAGATCTCCAGAGAAGGGGACTCCACACCCTCCCTGGGCAGCCTCTGCCAGGGCTCGGCCACCCTCACCCCAAAGAAGTTCTTCCTCAGGTTGGAGTGGAACTTCCCATGGTCCAGCTTGTGCCCGTTGACCCTTGTCCTATCACTGGAAACCGCTGAAAAGAGTCCGGCTCCAACATCCTTCAACCCACCCTTTAGATACTTATAAACATAAATAAGGTCTCCCCTCAGCTTTTGCTTGTCCAGGATAAAGAATCCCAGCTCCTTGAGCCTTTCCTTTTAATTAATTGATCTTGTTATAGAGTTATCTTACCAGATGTTCTAGGATGGACTTGGAGAAATCAAACCTGCACTTCCCTATTTGGTCAATACATGTCTGCATCTTGAGCAGATGCTATAAAACTGCCTGTCCTTTTGTAAGACAGCTTTAACCACACTCCTGAAAAGCCTTTGCATTGCTAGTAGTCCTGCTTCTTCTCTGGTGCTTCCCTTTGTTACCCACGGATCGACAGCAAAGGCCAAGCCACATTTGCTGCTCCTCTGTGAGAGGAAAGATTTCCCGTGTCCTTTCTCTGATTCTCCATCAGGGTTTGAGCTGTGGCATATTTGTGTGCTTTGAGAACTCTCTGGGGACAGAGAATAAGATGAATGTAGAACAGACACAGCCATCCTTCATCAGGTTATGATGTTAACACCACAAATACTTGTAAACAGTAAATAAAGCAGCAATGAAACCACTTCTGAGAAAAGTAACCTTGCTTTTAAGAGACAAGGGATTCTGTTGTCTTCAGCAACCCACCTGCTTTCTTCAGAAATTACAGCATGGATTAGAGATTAAAGAAGCGTCACCTGTGGACATGTAAATAAAGTTAACATGAATTGGTGACAAATAATTGCCATATGCCTGTTATATTCCAGTATAATAAGTAATCAGTCCTTCAGCAATCACAGCATCATTAAAGGAAAAGTATCTGGTTTAAGAGAGTTCACAAGATTTTCCTGAAATAATGGCAGATGATATTGTGTTTATAAGATTTGTCTCTCTCTCTGCGCTTACTACATGATACTTGATCTCACTACGGTATTGCACTTTGGAATGGAAAAAACCCAACAGTTTAGCTAGGCTTTTAGGAAGCATTAGCTAATTATAGCTTTTATAATCCCCTTCATTTAGTGCTAGTCTCCTGTTTGCAATGGCTAAGATCATCCCCATCTTGCAACATCCCACATGGGCACTTGGTGGGTACCCTGTTTTTCCTATAAATATGCACCTCTGAACTCTCATTCCATTAGTTTATCTTAACAAAGTGATAGATTGTGGACTGATTTCTGTTCTACTTTATTCACATGATTGATTTCACTACAGAGAAAAATTCAGAGAACAGCCATTATCTACGTATGTCTTAATCCAAATGTAATGAATTATAAAAATCATTGCACAGCAATGGTCAAAAAATTCCCAAGGCGATGCCCACATCTCTGACTCATTCCTCTTATCTTTAACTCCTGACATAGTCTTTACACAACACATTCTTGGGTTCCTATATCCGGTCATAGAAAATAAACAGAAAATAAACCAGCTTTGCTGAAACTCAGTGTAATTCTCATCTAGTGTTCTAATTTTTTTAATAGTGACAGAGAAATGTTTTATCACATTTCATAAAAAAAGTTCAGTCACAGAACCATAGAAAAACTCAGGTTGTAAGGGACCTCATCTAGTCCAACCTCCTGCACAAATACTAACCCCAAAGTATCTCACATACTTTTCAGAACATCTATTAAATTGACATATATTAATTTCATTTAGCATATGACCTGCTTGCAAAATTTATTCTAAAAATGGTTCTAAATTTTCATTTCTCTTACTGTATTTTGGAAAAATTTTGTAAAGAAGTAGAAAAACTAGGTGGTCTCAGTAGTCTCTGGATGAAATAAATATACTTCCAGAATAGATGGCCATGTGAAAAGGCACGGTAGATTTAGTGTACAAGAACCATCCCGGTACACTATATAGGGATCTCCAGCAAGAAGAATAAGGGGAAATCATACATCTGAAGTCCAAAGTCTAGCATTAGATCAGGTTAGCCTTCCTACATGGGCAGCAGGTTTTAGTGCAAAGGCAACAACAGCATCACACGGACAAGAAAACATCCAGAGCACTACTACAGTGAACAGAAGTTCCATGGTTGCTGTCTTTGACAGAGAGCAATACAAACATTAGTATCTCCAGCAAAGTACAGAATGATTATTATAAAGGACAAAGATGTTTTATTGCTAACATCGAGCAGTGCTGAAATATGCCTTGTTCTATGTATCTGCGTTGCATTAGAGGTACTGAAGATGTGTAAGGGAGGGAGCCACAGGCTACGACTCTTGTCCCACCATGTTCTCTTACATATGTATTTACACTTTCTGTCTTCCTACATCTTCAGTTCCAGTCTGGCCCCATGTTATTTTGCACTTCCCAGACTTTTTTCTGCATCCCTAACACTTGCACAGCTCCTCCATTTCCTGGTGGCATCTTACAGTCTCCCCCCAGACTCTTCACAATTTCTTGTTCAGCTTCCAAAACCCAAAATACCTTTATTTTGAACTGTTTTCTTGTCACTTCAGAAAGCTGTCGAAGAGTGCTGATATTGAGATCATCTGAGTGGTTTTAATCTTCCACTAAAGAAACACAGGGTGTAGTCATTTTGAATAAGAGCAGGCATTTTTAAAGACACTACTACTGGGAAGTGTGAAAGTGGGCAAAACTGCAAAGAAACACACGGAACGTGAATTCTTCACAAAAGTAATAATTCAAAATTTTTACTGCCTATCCTGCCAGGCAAAGATGTTCTTCAGAGCTGAAGTGAAATAGCTGGGAGACTTTCATGGGTCACACATCCCTGCTCTGTCGGCGCGCGATGGGATGGGCAACAGCTGGGGAGATGGCAAGATTTTTTTGGAGATTTCTTTCAGGATTTCTTCTTAACATCTCGGAAGAGGTGAGAGCATGAACATGTAGGTGTGCCATCATGCACTTGTCTCCCTTCAGTAACACTCTTGCTATCTGTCTGTTGTCAAGCAGAGATCAACTCACTGGCTCCTTTCCACCCTCTCAGTCTGTTTACCTTGTTTCAGGTTTTCAAGGCCATCTCTGCACAGAAAAGGGCTGGAAAGCTTTTCTTTTTTTAAACTGAAAGGAGACCTGCAGTCTGCTCTGTCGACCTGGGGCTCGCACAGTTCTCTCTGATCCTTTGCCAGCACCCCAGAGTTGATTTCGTTTTGCTGCCTCTGTGAGAGGAGCAGGATAACGAGCAGGTGGTACAGAGTGAGATTTCGAGGGGACAGGGAGCATGGAGTGCATGGTTAACCTGAACTGCAACAGAAAATAAGGGAAACAGGGCAAGCAGACCACCCCCCCTTTTTTTTTTGACATTTTCAGATGCATCAGACTTTTATCAGAAATTTGGGAAAGATTCATTTAAAAGTGGAAAATATATCATGACTTATCTATTAAAAACAACTAATTCCTCTCAGTCCTGTTTAGCATCACGGGGCTCAGATGCATCCCAGTGAAACCACCAGCAGTAAAGATGCTTTTAGAGTAAATATTTGTGGTTTCTTGCAAAAACCTCGCTCAATTTCTGTACGATTAGCATTGAATCTTGATTATTTGGTGCACCCCTGTACTTCTGGTGAGTATGACATGCTGAGATGTCCCAATTGAGATGGCTGCTATAGACTTCTGTAAGAACTCTACATGGGGCTAAAGTGGGGTTTTTTTCAGCAAAAATACAGAATTGTTCTGTCCGTAGGTGGCAGAACAGATCTAATGGTCCTGGGCTACTTGTGAGTTCTGTGGCTTTCCAGGAGCTACTTCTGTTTCTTAATGAGTATGATTCTTGGATTGTAATTGTTGAGTTTCAAGCACGCCCTGACAAATCAGGAAAGCCAGCCAGGAATGTAAGCAAATAAACCCTGAATCAAGTTTTAAGCGGCATTTGATGAAAACAGGTTAAACAACAATGAAAAGAACAATGACCTTTTCAGTAGCCATATACCATTTGTTTTGCCACTACTTTTTTGATAGGAGAATTAGTGCTTTTTTACTCATTCTTTCTGAAGAAATCATGAAATTTAAAGCTTTGTCACTGCCAAAAGAATGAAACTTCTCAGAATTTCTGCTGCTCCTATTTTTCACTGCTGAGTCTCTTAGGAGACCAGAAACAAAAAAATATTCTGAGCCACCCAATGCAGCTTAAAATAAAACCCAAATTAAATCTTTCTCTAGCATTTTGAAAAGAAATATCCTAGTATCAGAAATTGCTTTCGGGCAGCAACCTTGCTGTATAAAAACTGTGTTACCATATAAAAATTATGTTAGAAGATGGCTTTGAATTGTCCCGTTCCACCCATGTTTTTGGGTGAAAAGTGGATTGGGCAAAGCGTCTTCCTGCTGTTTCTTCACTGTGCTCGAGCAAGCAGCAGAGGGCACAGCTCCCTGCGCAAAGCTTTCCCGGAGGGAGGTTGTGTGACTCTGCCTCCTTCTGCTTAAAAAGGTTTCTGTCCATCAGGAACCACCTTTTTGGTTAAAACACTGTAATCTCCACAGTCAGGAAGAGCTCTGGAAGAGGGCGTTTCTCCGTTGCTCTTTGTCCAACGGTCAGTTCTGTACAAAAGCGTGAGATTCGGTGATGTCGATGACTTCCAGAATATAGGTTCTGCCACAGACCACCGAATTGTAACCGAATTATGTACTGTTTTGTACAGAACTCAAAAAAAAAAAAAAAAAAAGGAAAAAAAAAAGAATACATGCATACAGCTCAGCGTTGTTCTCAAGCAAGAGCAGTAACACTTGGCAAAGCTCCATTCAAACTGAGCAGCAGCTCCAACACAAGGGTCCAAGCCCTGAAAAAGTATCACGCAGGTGACCAAAACTGATTTTCAACTTCTGCCCCCAAATCCTGGGGTCTATGGGTTATTTCAAAGCAGAAGACCTGCTTGCAGTAGGCTTTGATTTTCTCTGTCTTTGCCGGTAAACAGTTAAGCACCTGGAAATCAAAGGGCTGAAAGTCCCTCACATAGGGCAAGCAAAATGTACCATCATATCAGTCTTTTTCTTTCATATGTTGAATCTATAAACCTGATTAAGTCCATTGCAGCTATATAAGTATAGCTATATAAGCTGTATAAAACCCAAACCATAATAAACTACCCCATCATTTCCAATATAGATTGTTTAATGTCATATCAGTTTACTATACAAATACTAAAATGTGTATTTATTACCATGCCATGTCCACCATATGAGGCTGATTTTTGATCTTCATTCCTCCCCTACAAATCTGTTCTGGCATTTAAATGTATTAGTTCAAATTCAGTGCATTCCCTGAATATGAGGCACGTAATGACATTTATAATGTTTTGTTGGCATTTGCTAGAAAATATGGACTACAAAAATATGTCTCACAGAACACCTGTTAACAAGAAAAGATTACAGATTCTTTTTTATTTAGACACGACCTTTTTTCCCTTGCTTCAGACTTTGACTGTGCTCGGAAATGGGCCAGGGTGTTATAGGACGGAGTTTTATATTTTATAGGTCTGTCTGCAAATAAAAATAGAGATGTATTATCTTTCATCACCTGAAATGAAATGCTCAGTTAGTATTAAAAGCCTAAAGCTGCAGCCCGTAGCAGATGGAACTCCCCAGTTAAGCTGACACTTTTCACCTCACAAAGAGGGACCAGGTTTGATCCTACCCACGACCACCATCCCTGCACAGAATTGTACCTCTCCCGTTTGCAAAGCCCAGTGCAGGAAGAAGGCACAAGATAATAATATTTATTTCTGGCTAGAGCATTGCAAATAACAATATCTTCATTCTCTGTAACCATCAACTAAAAAGGACCACTGTGAGAGCTAGTGAAATATATTTGAAAGTTTTTGTAGGACTTTTTCACAAATCAATTCACTCTCAAGATATGTAGTGTTTGGCACTTCAAAAATGATTGATTTCCTTGTAATTTAGTATGTTTTCAGTAGAGTTTGCTTGCTTTTCTGGCCAGTGTCTATAAAACAAGACTGTTTTACGTTCATCCCTATACTATGTTCAATTTTAATTTCGTACTTGCAAATAAGGTCCAGAAGTGTCCTGCTCTGCATTAAGTTAGTCACATGTATAGTGGTTTGCAGGTTCAGAGCTTCAGATGTTAAAACTTGGTCCACACTCATGTGGAAAGCCAGGGATCCACTTCTATTTATACTGTGAAGGTTTTGCCAAGGATATCGCGTGTCTTTAATCTCAGTTTCCTGGAAAGGTGCTAACACTTTCCCTGCAGAGTGTGGATAGCCTAAAATGTGGAGGCAATAATCAGTAGTTGATGGAATACAGGCTTGTGTTTTAAGAAGCTTATTACCACCTGCCTTATGCCCTGTGCTGCTGGGACATTTTTTGGAGTTGCTGTCTCAGCAATTTATTCCCATCATCCTAATACATCAGTGTAACGCGACAACGTCTGGGCTCCAGCACCCCGGAGGAGTACAAGAGCCACAAAAACAATCGTAGATGTTTTAAATCATAGTACTTTAAACTATAGTTGTACAGAATTTGTTTCCATCCTTACTGACTGCAATTTGTAAAAAGCTTTTATTTTGGAAAACCTGTTCAGGGCTCTTTGAGTTCAGAACTCCTTCCTACTATCATGAAGTTGTTGTAAAAAGCCTTGAAATGGTTTTTTTTTTTTTTTCAGGTAGAAGAAGGAACTGAAAGAGGTTGCCCAAATGGCAAGTGCTGTGCAACAAGTAGGCAGATATGGGCCACCTTTTCTAAGTTGCATCACCTTAGCTCCTGGGACTTTGTTTAAAGTACTTACCTGTATTGTAACTTCACATTGTAACTTCAGGAATTAAAATAAGTGGTAATTCTATTCAAAGAAATGCTGGTTATTTTAGACAGATTTTAATTTAAAGTTGTGAGAACCAGCAGCTTAGACTTTAATTATGAAATACTAATAATTAAATATTTTAGCAACAGTGACAGGCTCGTAGTTAAAAGTTGAAGTGCACTCCCTAAGTATAAAAAGGGAGTAAAGGTAAAAAAGGGTGTAACGCAAGGAATCATAAGCCAGTTGTGTTGGGTTTCAAGAAGCAGAACAGTTGTTGTGTCAGTCACACACAGTTTGCTGCATTTAAAGCAGAGGTTTAGAGTTACTTTTGAGCTTGGCTGATGACACAGTAAAAAGGTCACAATGCTGAAATCTTGGCTCTTCTTCCAAGAGATCATTTTACTGAATCTCTGCCATGCTCACCTCGCGCAGAAAGAATATTTTTCATAGTCAGAAAATTGACATTGATTATCTGATCAAGCAAAAAATACTATGGCAATTTTTCCACATTATGTTCCCATTACATCTGTCTAACAAGACAAGATTTATATTTCCTTTGGCTATTATTCCTAAAACTTCAATCCTTTCTTTGTTGGAAAATTCAAAACGATCTTGTCCCACACTTCTGTAGTCTTTGTCACTGAATTTCTTTAAATTATCTTGTCCACATATCATGCTGGAACACAACACCTGTTTCACTCAAGCCACACACACAATTTTAGGTCTCTCTGAATTAGTCCTACCATCTAACTGCTCATTTCATTTTTTGAAGTGGTCCAGCTGATAGTTCTTGACCACTTACACAAGGTCTTTGGTATTATCTATATAACTGACTCTCAGTGACCGACACCTGAATGACCTGACTGATAGCAAACAAGGATGTGAGGGGTCTCTGGCTCTCATGCTGTGAGTATGAACAACTGCAGTCAGTTGGGTTCTGTGGTTCTCATAGGACCGAAGGAACGTATCCTACACAAGCAGGCTGAGAGGAGACCTTATTGCTGTCTACAGCTGTCTACCCGAAATAAGACCATGGAGAGCTGAGGGTCAGTGTCTTCTCCCATGTAACAGGCAATAATACCACTGGAAATGGCCTCAAGCTGAGCCAGGGAGATTTAGATTGGATATTAGGAACAATTTTTACACTGAAAGAGTTATTAACATTGGAATGGGCTGTCCTGGGGAGCAGATGAGTCACCATCCCTGGAGGTATTTAAAAGACGGGTAGACATAGTGCTTAGAGACATGGTGCAGTGATGGTTTTTGTCAGTGTTAGGTTGACGGTTGGACTAGATGATCTGAAAGGTCCCTTCTAATCTAGACAAGTCTATGCTTCTGTGATTCTACGTTATTCCAAAGGATTGATGATAATTAACATCGGGTCTGGTCAGAAGTCAGGATTTCTGTTCTACAGGAAATGAATTCTGTTTCAAAATGTTCTTTAAAGAATTGATAAATTTTACTGATGGCTGCTAAATCCTCCTACAAATACATTCAAAAGAGTTCTGATTTTCAAAATGAAAAACTCTTGAGTCATGAACACCTTTGCCCCAATGTACCAGGCTTATCTATCCCTCCAGGACACCTACCCATCCTAGGGGACAGGCAGGAAGATAGGACACTTTCATGTCACTAGTTACCTTGTAATTTGGATTTAAACCCTGAATCTTTTCCTGCAGCAGGAGAGAAGCTGCAAGTCCTGAGTGCCTGAGATGAAAGTGGTTTTCTCAGGGCTCCTAGGCTGCCAGTCTTACAGCTTGCTTCTCCAGAGCAGTGGGACGAATCTTTTCAGTGTCTGCAACCAGGTTTGGTTTCCAAAGCCTCAAAACTTAGTCACCAACACCAGCCTGGGTCTGTCTCAGCACTAACCATGGCAGTAATTTATCACTGCCTTTCCAGACCATAGCAGCCAAGACATCATCAAGCCTTCCAGTTCCCCTTGCCCCAACAGGGTGCTGAAGGCTTGACACTAGCCTGGTTACTGAGGACTTCAGACTCCCTGCTGGAGAACCACAAGTTAAGAGCTGGCCAGGTCCAGCATATCTAATATTTCCAGCTGATCTATTAGTCTGGCTGTCTTCATTTTTCACATAGGTTACATAGCAAGGCTGCCCAAGGACCATAAATTGTGCACCCTCCACTTGAAGCAGAAATGTCATTACGTAGTGAAACACTGATATCTTCTTAGTAATATGACTGGGAAATTGGTCAGGGATTAAGCAGGTGAAGCTGTTTCTCTCTCAGCAGAAGTTCATGGTGGTAATTTTCCTTGGAACATTTTCCATTCGGATAAAACAGAATTTCTGAGCAGCAACAAAAAATTAACAGAAAATTGCAATCCAATTATAACTGGGACGCACTGAAAAGCTGTCATATTCCTAGGAATCAATGCCTCAGGTTTTACAGGTTATAATGTTACTTGCACAATGGTATCTGAAATTCCTGACGTCATCTGTGGACATCTGCAAGGGCAGATATCAGTGGTTTCCTATTACTGAGAATAGTCTGTAAGAAAAACAGGAAAATGTCAACAGGGCCCATTTCTGCAACGCAGGATGACAAGGCAATGCTTACATAGTCGATGAAAAACCTTGTTTTAAAAAGAGAAATAATTACTCCATACACTCCATTCCAATGATTACAAATATAGATAATACCACCACAACAATTTAACTACGCTACAGTACTTGTCCTAAAGCACGGGGTCCTAAAAATACAATCCTGCTTTTAAGCACACATGAGACAGAATTTAAGCCAGGCAAACCCCTGTATGTATTAGTAGAAATTAGCTTTAGAAGAGAGAGTCAGGGCATGGTACCGTACTGCTGAAGTGTAAATATTCTTGAACTACAAGAGAGGACCTACTTAGGAGAAAACTGGAAGTTGGACTTCAGTCATGCACTTCATCAGGTATCAATCCCCAAGAAGATTGCCTTGAAGATTCCCAGCAGTACAAAAAAAGCTTGAAACAATTCCCAAAATATCTGAAGCTGGTAGGACTTTGTAGGCTTTGGACCTCCTCTTTTATTAATGAGAGCATTGTTAGTCATTCATATAATATTTAATAAGATATTGACCATTTTGTGTCACACTGATGTTGTCTGCCAGTAAAAGCTACTGAGATTGACTGGTTTTCAGTCATTGTCAAAATGAATGTTCTAAAAGCCGTACATAGATGTCTTAAACCATTGACATGGATTTTCAAGAAGGCTGAGAATCCTTTGCTTTCTGTGTTACCTGCACTTTTATACCATAGTTATCCTTTGGATTATGAAGATTTAGTGTAAAGATCTTTGGACAACATTTGAATAGTTAAAATGATGCATATTTTAATTTGGCATCTAACTCATATCTTAATATATGTACTGAGTCAGAAAGTAAACAGGGTGCAAACCACACTGTTTCCCTATTACAATCCTTTCTCTTATCACAGTTTCTCATGCCATTCTGAAATCATATGAAATCAATAAAGGCTGATTAGAAAATGTCTTTACTGTTTAAGCAGGCATAATAAAAGCCCAGGTGTAAGTTAGAAATTCAGAAGAGAATCAAAGCAGAGATCTTGCCATAGCAGCTTTCGTTAGCACCAGTAGATTCCTTTCAAAGGAGACAGTACCTTGCAAGAAGAAAAAAATGGCAAGTTTGAACAGGAGTTATCAAGGAAACAATGGTAAAAGCTATCTCTTATAGAAAATCAGATTTATATATAATACATTGAATATTTTTTTTTTCCTTATAAGAATTCTTCAGAACTAAATGGATTATTAACATATTAAATATTATGTGTACAACTGGTTGGAAGGGAAAGTGACAGGAATGCAGTACTGGTACAGAATTAGAAGTAGAAAACGTAAATTATTTATTTATTTTGCCTAGGACCTGACCACTGGCACAAATTATACCCTATTGCCAGTGGAGACCATCAATCTCCTATTGATATTCAAACCAAGGATGTCAAAAATGATGCATCTCTGGGACTTCTCCAGATCACCTGGAAGCCTTCCACGTGTAAAGAGATCATCCCCGTGGGACATTCATTCCATGTGAATTTTGAGGATAAGGACAATCAATCAGGTTGGTAAAAGGGGGATCTGGAGAAGGGCATGTGAGAAATTTTCTGTTTTCATTTTCTTTTTCTCTAATTTAATAGGAAACAGAAGATCTAAACTATGTTCTTTAAAATTAGGACTTCTTGGCAAGTATTCTTGTGTTAATGGCAAAATGACTGGTAATTTCCTAGTAGGAAACCTCCAGGATAATCACAGAAAGAAAAGTTAAAGTCAATGAAAGAAAAGTTAAAGTCAAGTTTTCAAAGTCCACTTGCATACACCGTCCCTAGAAAAAGCATATGTAGATAGCTTTGACAGTTATCTCATTTTGCAAAAGCAGTATCATTTCTGTGTGTGCAAAATTGGCTTTGCAAGAGCAAATTGGGTTTTGTGGTCAGTACTAATTAATCTAAATTGAGATAATCTAAATCCACATCTAAATAATGAAATAGGGCTGAAAGGTGCAGGTTGAAAAGTAAGCGGCGTCTGCTAAATGTTAAAAAGGTCAGCTGTGTAGGTATATTCAGCTTGAGACTAAATCAGCTGCTTTTTCAAAGTCTGATCACCCAATTCCCCCGTGTAATTGTAGCTGGAGCTCCTCACAGGTACAGGCATCCTGATCACTATAAGGTAGTTTTTTCTGGCTTTTCAAGAACAGCGAATAAGAAGGAAACCCAGAAGTAATTAATGAAGAGAAACAGGTTAAAGAGTTGTCTAGCAAGGGCCCTAGCAGCTGTCAAGTACATTCGGATAATGAAGCAAGGTCTGTCTTTATAAAATTTAAAAACCACTTCTAAAGAAACAGTTTTTATTTGTTTTCCAGTGTCCTGCTAATAGCCAACATCACCAACAAACAATTCACATTCCATTCATGTAATGTTATCTTTGGCAGCTTTTTTCGATTTTAGGAACATTACATGACAAACAAATGAGATGGATTATTCATTTTTAATTTAGGCATTAGAAGCACGCAGCCAGAAGTGTGTTCCTAATAGGAAATGTTCTGCTGTTGAGAGTGCTAAAGCTATCTCACTTGATACAGCCAAGATAAGAAAGGGGTGTTCCTTTAGAATTGCTTTCTGCCATAAAGAGATAGTGCACTTAAGCTGTGTTTAAGCAGCCCACGATTAAGTGTCTCTCAGTTTGCTTTGAATCAATAGTTTAAAATATGTCGAAGCAGTAAAGATGTTAAATTGAAAAGACAGCATTTCAGCTTTAGAAAATGCCAGAAGTCTTTTTAAAAAAACTGATTTAAATCAGAATTTTAAGATAATGTACGTTATATGATAATTTCCATGTTCTGTTTCTATATTTTAGAATCTCCTCCTTGTGTTTTAAGAAGTTTTGATATTTTTTGTGACCCTGTTGCTGAAAGGTTATACAAATAATCCAGACCATAGAGTTACATAGTTGCTACGCATCTTCATAAGTGAGAAGCTATTTAAAGAAACTCTTATGATTTCCAAGTTCTGTAAGTTTTGGAAACTTATATTTCACCACAAAATATCTCAAGATATCATATGCAACATACTAGGCTGAACAAAAGTTCTATTAAAGCAAATAAATACTGTCAAATACTTGTTGAAAGATGTATGTTGAATATAAATCATCCACAGCCATGATCTTCGTGGCCAAATCGTGGCAGTAAATGGGACTACTGTGGATGAATGTTGCACCATGTATAACAAAGTGTTATACACCATTATATATGTGTGTGTGTATATATATATATACACACACACACCATTAATGTATTGCATTTTTAAAGACATGGAAATAAAGGCATGCACAGGAGACTGTTAACGACAGCGTTAGAAAAACGCACGCCCCTTGTAAGCCGTGAATTCTCCACATCTCTGTGGACTTACCTCTAAATTGCTTTCAGGAATATGTGCAGTTCTGCTGACCCCCAGACAAAGCCTGGGTGTGAGACCTGACAACGCCGGGGCGATCCAGCAGAACACCGAAAATCCGCCGGCGTTCCCCAGCAGGTTCTCAGTTTCACAGTCAGCCCCTGAGTGCAGGGTGGCGTTTCTAACCCTTTCACCCGAATCGAGGCATTTGTTTGTAGTAGAACCAGCAAAAAATGACCCTGGCAATTGCTTTTTTTAGCTTCACCTTGTTCGCTGGAACACGGACAATTATTCGGACGCAGCCGAGGCTTCCGACAAGCCGGAGGGCTTGGCAATTGTCACTGTTTTCCTGAAGGTCAGTTGCCAACACGCTGAAAACACGTGTGTCTCTCTTCCCTTTCTCTACCAAAACTGAGATCAGTGACGAGGACTGGGAAAAACCATGTCTTTGTGTCAAATCTGTGGAGATGACTGTCTCTTACCCTGCTTTAGCCCATATGGCCAACTTTGCCCATCTTACCGCATGGATGTTTTACCCAAATCCCCATTATCGTCCACAGAAGCCTTCAAGATCGAGCTGTGCTTTAAAGCCGTGGGTGCTAGTGAGCTTGTGGTGTTTCATCCACCTTTGTACCAGGCAACACTCACACCTTCTGTGCTTGCTTTCCACTCCATCTTACGATGATGTGAACCTTCACAGAAAGACGGCTTGAGTCACGTGCGCCATTACTGTCTATCAACCAGAAGAGAAAATTCTAAATCAGAACTCCCAAGAAATCTTGAACCTGTGCACATGGCATATTTAGCCTTTCAAAACCAACTGGGGCAGGAAAAAGAATTCATTATTATTAAGGACTTTGTTATATCAAGAGAAAATATCATAAAATATTATTCTATGCTGTGAAAATATAATTCCTCATAGTTCGCACTGTGAAAGAGATACCAGCAAAATCACCCATGTGACTGCTTTCAAAGTGAATTTCAAGGATAAGCACATATGATCAAAGCAATCATATACTTCTGAACCACAGATTATATTTGCACTAGTTCCCATTACACTGCAAAGCAGAAGCAAAACTTCCTGTTATTTCCTCAAAAATTATAGATTTTATCTTGTTCATAGTCAGTTTACAAAGGTAAACTTACCAGCATTTATAAAGCATATCCTTATTCTTGATTCTGATTCTATGATTCTGTGATTTAGGATTTTTAAGTATTATTTTTTATTTACAGCTTGGCTTATGCAATGAAAACCTGAAGGGTCTTGAAGGCCTTGGATTCCGTAAATGGCAGCACAGTCTGATCACGAAAATATACAGAATAGCTAAATTAACATCTGCTTCAGCCTTTTTGAAGACTTCAAAATAGTGTGGGGGTTCAGGTGAAGGAAGCTGTTGAAGATGTGGGGGCTGAAAGCATGATCCTGGAGATGAGTTTTCAGGATCCCATAAGATATTCTGTATTGTTGGAGCTCCTCCCCGTAGACAGCTATGGGATCTTTGAGAAAGAGTACACAGTTCCTGATGCTGACCCAACCCTATGCTTCCATCCATCTGTCTATTTAAAATCACCCCTGGTGTCCATCACCAGCACAGCCTTACAAGAACTGAACTGAAGTTTCACTTAGTTGAGGAGGAAAAAAAGGAAGAAGAAATAACGCCAGAACTGCACTTCTCTTAAGCTGTCCTGTAAAGCAGGGACTATTCCCACTAAGCCTCTCAAAGGCACAAGATAAGCAGAGATAGAATCTGAATATCTGAATCTCAGTGAAGCACGTCAAAAATACAATACAGCATCTCCCACAGGATTTTAAAAGGGAGTGTAGAATTTGACCCTGATCATACAAACATTATCAACATGCGTGAATCCTCCCTTTAGCCTCAACAGGCAGCTGAAAATTAATTGTACACTTGAAGTGTTTTGCTTGCTCTGGAGCACAGAGTTCAGTATTTTGAAAAAAACCTCCACAAAACCCAAACTGCAATATAAGCCTTTAGTCAGTGATGATTTAACTCTTTGGTATCTGACACCATTTGGGATGGAACTTGGTTTTTCTTTGTTCTTTTGAATAACACTGCTCATTGTGCGGGGTGCCAGCCTAGATGTATCTCAGTGTCAAACTTAACATCGGGGCAAGCAACTCACCGCTGATGCTATGAGAAAACACTAGCGTTTTGAAAGGACCTCCTCTGCTTAGGAACACACTCCCTTGTAGCCTGAGTTGTTAATCTTCTCTTACTCATGGGTTTCATTAACTCAGTGTATCTTCTACAGGGTAAGCAAGCCCCCTTTTCTGAATTTGATCCTTCAAGCCTGTTGCTTAAATCCTTGGATTACTGGACCTACAATGGCTCATCCTCCTCCCCATGAGAGTGTCATCTGGATTATCCTTAAAGAGCCAATTACTATCAGCTCAGAGCAGGTACAGTACTACAAGAAGTAAGACCCATCTTGTCTTTTAGCTTCAGCGTCATTATCACTTTACGTTTTGTCCCAGCATTTTATTAGGTTTATTTGTCTCATTTTTACCATAAAATGAGTAGTACCTTTATACCACATTGTTGCTCTCAATAAATACTTATGATTCTGCCTCAGCCAGGTAAGGCTACTCACATCTTACAAAGTCTTGTGGGAACTGAGATAAAATGACTTCAGATTGGTAGAGTGGCTTTAATTACACCAAGAAAGACAAGTTGCTTATTTAAACTTCCCTGCAGTGCTGCATTTCCCAAAGCAGAAGCAAGGCAGAAAGCTGACTTCTTCCCATCTTCATTCCTGTGAGATTCTCCAAAAGAAATTCATATTCTCATCTAATCTCAGCCCAAAACCTGCCTGAGCAGGGAGTTTTGTCACATGCCACAAATAGCCAAAGTATAGTATAGTTCTCCATTCGGTGCTATCATAGAGTAGTCAGGAGCTGTACCAATTGCTTTATTGTTGCATTATTTCCTAGTAATGTCTATTGAACAAGCTAAATAGCCCTCACTGGCCTTATTGAGCAACACATCCAAACACTTGAGGAAATTACACAAGAAAACATTCTTTCTTAAAAGAATACTATCTCTTTTACCGTGAGATATGCCTTTTACCAGAATAAATTGTTTTCTCATCTGCTACTCTATATTTTATCCATATGTAATGATATTGGTATTTGTGTGCTGCACATCAATAGCCAAACCCACAGTAAATCACCTCAGCATTTATTTTTTGACTGCTCAAGCCATTAAGTATTTTGCAATGAGGTAACTCAGAGATCGCACCATAAAAACTTTAAAATCAACAAACTGAATTGGGCCACAACATTTACCATAGCGTAGCTAGAGCCAAGTCAGTTGAAATAGTAGAAGGGTAGGAACAATATAGCGATGGGACCGTGTTCATGTCAGTAGAGCACACTGTGACTAATTTCCTTAAGGGTTATCAGTCACAGCACTAAGTCAGTCAAAGGTGTAAAGTTCTTCTCAGAAGGGTGCGAAAGGAGCCCGGGTGTCAATGAGGCAGCTGCTCTCCCGAGGGACCGAGTGCCCTCCATTCCCAAGGCCTCCTGGTGGCTTCCTGCAGGGAAGCTGCCCCGAGCCTGCTGGGATCCATCAGCCCCATCAGATGCGGGACCAAGTCATGCCATTTTGGGAGCAGTGATGGCAGCAGCACTGTCTGCTCCTGCAGCCTGAAACGAGCGCTTCTCTCACCACCAAACTATCCCCACCTGATGATCCCCTGTCAGATATCCATTACGTTCACTTCCTATTTTGTCTGGGGGAAAGCTACTGCCTCACATTTGGATAAATCTGTGAAAACAAGAGGCTGGAATATTTTATCCCTGATATTCACTGTGTCAGGTAATGCATAGCCTCTACTCAATTTTCTTATAAATACATACACACACTGTCCAGGGTGGGAATTTAAGAGTGAGCTGAGGAAAACCCCAGGCTTCCCTCCCTCTCCCTGCCCTGGACATGCGTTGACTTCCTTCCTGATATACTCTTTGAAGCATTTGCCACTCCTCAGGACACCCATGAGCTTAAATCCATCCTGCCCAAGCAAGAGAAACCCAAGGATGGCCAAGGGGCAACTGAGCATGTCGCACACGCAGTGGTGGCTCTGGGCAGATGTCGTTCAGTGAGACAATGACTGCCGGAGCAAGGCCTCAGTCACAGGGTACAGCAGGGCAAGGGGCAGCATGTGCTGCCACAGAGCATGGCTGGAGATGAGTCCCAGCTGCAGTCATGTCTTATTCTTGCCCAGGTGGCCAAGAAGGCCACCTGGCTGGTCCTGGCTGGCCTGTGTCAGGACCAGAGTGGCCAGCAGGAGTAGGACAGTGATAGTGCCTCTGGACTGGGCACTGGTGAGGCCTCACCTCGAGGGCTGTGTCCAGTTCTGGGCTTCTCACCACAAGAAGGACATTGAGGTGCTGGAGCGTGTCCAGAGGAGAGCCACCAAGCTGGTGAGAGGTCTAGAGAGCAAGTCCTATGAAGAGAGGCTGAGGTAACTGGGCACATTTAGTTTGGAGAAGAAATTTGGAGGCTGAGGGGAGACGTCATTGCCCTCTACAGCTGCCTGAAATGAGGGTGTAGAGAGGTGGGGGTTGGCCTCTTCTCCCAATTGGGAAGAATGACTTTCCTGAGAGGGTGGTCAGGCACTGGAACAGCCTGCCCAGGGAGGTGGTGGAGTCACCATCCCTGGAGGGATTTAAGTACTGTGTAGACGTGGCACTTCAGGGCATGCTCTAGTGCCCTGAAGATTGTTGGTCTGTATCTGTTTGTGGGTGGGCTTTTTTTGGGTTGTTTTCTTTTGTTGGGTTTTTTTTGTGTGTGCGTTTAGACTTGATGATCTGAAAGGTCCCTTTCAGCCATGAAGATTCTGTGAATTCAGCCCCAGCTCAGCCCAGCTGGTCATCGGGCTCACCCCCACGTGAGCAAGAACTGATTTTGGGACAGTTTCCTTTGCAGTATTTTTGACCTTTTGGTCACAAAAGCATCCGATCTGCAGAGGAATCCTGGCAGCATGAGGCTGTGGTTTTTGGAGAACCCAGAAATTTGACTTGTGGTGATGGTTCAGCCTATTCTTATTCTCACTGAAATCTTCAGCAAACTGCCTGTTGACTGAAATTGTACAGGATAAAGCAATGAATGAGGCTGAAAGACTGGGAAAAAGTAGTGTAAGTAGAGTTTGGCATGGCCAAATCTAATGCAATAAAACCTCTCTATCTGGGACATTCAGTTACTAGAGCAATGTAATAACATGGATCAAAGACCAAGTCGTGGTACCTTCTCCTGCCCTGCTGTAAACTCTCTCCTTCAGCTGGAGGGGTGTTAATCAGGAGAGAGCTGAGGGCTGGGGCAATCCGGTCATCTGGGCCACCCCGTGAAACCAAAGTGCTTCCTCATGATAAGGAGACACAAACCTTTGGCACACCATCAATGTGCTGTCAGGAAATGTTTAGATTTACCCTTGAGAAATGTGTTAGGATAGATTTGGTAGTAGTGGCACAAAAAGCTATCAGCAACTGATGCAATAGGACCAGCCCTCTCTTATCTGGAGATTGCCCCTATGGAAGAGCAAGGAGGGGCCTTTTGTGAAAACAGGCCCTTTTGTGAAAGCGACTGGGCTTCCCTGCAGTCTTCTGAGGGAGGCTAGGTCTGTTAGTCCTCTCCTTCCCTTGCCAAAATGTGTGCTCTCCCATTGATTCGCACAGTTGTGAAGTATGGTCTAATATCCTTCCACAGAACCTTATTTCTTAATTATCTTTGTGGAACCACACAGGCCATTTCTCCAGTGGCAACACTGGAGGTGTGACCCATGCTAGAGATGGCTTAGCATCCCCAAGAGCAGACCTACCATTAAAACACAGCTTTTCAAAACCACTTTCTACTGCTCTCCCTGAGACACATACATGACCTGCTCCTGGCCTAAAGCCAGCTCTTCCCACACACCCATTTTTCCAGTATGAAAACCATAAAGCTCCTCTTTCCTCACAGAGGAAGAAGAGGGGGCCCAATTTCCACTTGCTCCCATCCTCCTCAATCTCATCCACATGTTCCTGGCTTTGACTGCAGGACCGTTGGTCCTAGTTTTACCACATACATAACAAAGATAGGGGTTGTTTCCATAGTTAAATCAGCATTCAATTGTGTGTTGGCTTCTGTAACACAAAAATCTTAAATTTCTGCTGAAAGACAACAGACTTTTACAAGTAGAACAAGCACTAATAAATACAGAGAAGCAGAAGAAAGGCTTACAATACGATTCAGAAGGTGTGTTTTGGCACCTAAAATGGGACAGGATGAATGTCAGTGGCTAAATTCAGTACAGAACTGAGGAAAGCATATGCCAGCCCGCCTCTCTCATTTACGAGACATCTAAATACCACCATGGTGCAGAAATGCCACGTGCAGTGGTGCCCACGCAGCAACCAGCTTATGGAGACTTAAATGTCCAAACTGAGTGAGGACAAGGTGTCACACAGGCGGTCTGGTGGGATTCAGAGAGGAGAGAGGCTCTGGTGAAGCCTCAGGTCATACTGCTGCACTCCTAACGGACTAGAAGTGTTAGCTGTGACCATACTAGCGATTGGAGAGAGATGGCACTTGGCCTTGGCCAAGTGGAAACCCTCCAGCATGGTTTTGGCAAATTTCAGCTAGAGCTTTCTGTAAGAGGGCCCAGGCAGGGTGAAGTGATGGTTCCCAGTAGACCATACGGAGGGAGATACCCAGGAGAGTTCAACTGTACAGACTCAGGACATGTTCTTGGGTCTTATGACCTTGTTCCAGGACCAGAAAGTGGGCCCTACCTTGCTTTATTTACCACGATAGGCGCAGTTATTAAGTTCATTGCAAAACACCAGATATGCTTGACTCCCCTCTGGAAAAGCAGGGGTTCTTGGTAGCTCAAACACTCATTCAAGAAGTAGATGGCTTTTCCCTGCTGAGTCTGAGGGATCCCTGTTGTCACTGCAAGTGCCCTAATGGGCAGGCTTTGAACCAGCCCATCAGGAGGCCTCTGCTACACTGTTTTTTAGCATGAAGTCTTCGCTGCTGCAGCTGGATAGTACTTACGTTGTGGGTGTGACATTATGCCTCTCTTTAAACTCAGAAAATAAAGGGATAGCAACAAGAATATGCAACTGAATAATTTCTTTTCAACTATTTAGCCACTCATTTGGTTAGTGGCTTCATACCTTCACTGGGCAGCTTTTTCCCTGCCAAATGGGAAAGGTAATTCTTCGTGCCAGTAAGAAGCATGAGCTAATGTTTGTACAGTGCCTACCACTGCAGGAGTGCCAAGTCCTAGAAGTGCCAAGTACTGTGAGGCACATCTTAGCGCTCAAAGACCCGCATGCTGAATAGTTGACCCAGTGCCCAGACTGGGATGACTACTGACTCTGAAGAGACTGAATATAGCCTTAAGCTGTAACAGAAAGGAAGTCCAGTACAGACATATAAGTAACAGCTTGTAAATCACAACTAAACAGCAGTACACACTTTTCAGAAAAAGAAGTGGTGCTCCTTTTTTCAATACAAAGCAGATCAGTCAGTTGCGTTTTCCTCTTGTGTGAATTACTGGATGCAAGATGCAAGAGAACATTCTTGAGTTTAACCTTTTTTTGGATTTCAACCTGTTTTTAGCTCAAGCTTAGTGCAAGTAACTCTACAAACTCTGCTAAACACACTGCCATGATGCAACACACCCATGTGGGTCACTAGGAAAAAGCGAAGAGCAATCATGAGAGTTCAGTATTATTTAAGCAATATCACACCGAGGCAGTGTGTGTACTGCTCAGCTCCGATATCCTGGGTGTTCCCACCCCTCTCTGAGATAGCCACGTTGCAGGGCTAGAGCTAGAACTACTAGATTATTTCCTGATTGCCATAAGCCAGAGGTGGGGGCAGTGTAGGCTGAATATACCCTCTGTACACTGACACAGAGGGTCAAATCCAGATCAGTAAAAATGACAGTTATCCAATAAATTATAAAAAAATAAAAGCAGGCAGGAAAAAAAAATTAGTAATGCATTGTCTTGTCCACAATTACAACTCTTTTTGTAATCACAGAGATTTATTTCCAGCTCACACACATTTGCAGTGTGCTTGTGTAAAACCAAGAAACCTGCCTTGGTCCTCATAATGATATTAAAATATGTCATAACTGAGAGAGACAGGTAGGCAAATGCTTTCTGGAACCTCATGCTGACAGTCGGGTTAAAGTGGTGCCATGGCTGAAGTGAGCTCCACTGTCAACCTGAATCCATCAGAAAACTGAAGAAGAAACTGGTTTCAAATAACTGGTCAGATTTCCTCTGTGAATCTTCACTGCTGCCTTTGCAAAAAAACTGCTCGATGATCACCTATGCTCAGTTGTATTTAATGTACGTGGCAGCCCAGAAAGCAAATCACATCCTGGGCTGCATCAAGAGAAGTGTGGCCAGCAGGTCATGGGAGGCGATTCTACCCCTCTGCTCTGCTCTGGTGAGACCCCACCTGAAGTCCTCGACACAGGAAGGACATGGACCTGTTGGAAAGGGTCCAGCGGAGGGCCACGAAAATGATCAGAAGGATGGAGCAGCTCCCCTATGAGGACAGGCTGAGAGAGCTGGGGTTGTTCAGCCTGGAGAAGGCTCCAGGGAGACCTTATAGCAGCCTTCCAGTACCTGAGGGGGGCTACAGGAGAGTTGGGGAAGGACTCTTTGTCAGGAAGTGTAGTGACAAGACAAGGGGTAACAGTTTTAAATTGAAAGAGGGGAGATTTAGATTAGACACCAGAAGGAAATTCTTTCCTGTGAGGGTGGTGAGGCACTGGAACAGGTTGCCCAGGGAAGTTGTGGAAGCCCCATCCCTGGAGGGGTTCAAGGCCAGG
>BJBW01005286.1:0-16995 GCA_004320125.1 Scolopax mira | reverse complement strand
GAATAGAATAGAATAGAATAGAATAGAATAGAATAGAAGGGACCTTTAAGATCATCGAGTCCAACCATCAACCTAACACTGGCAAAACCACCACTAACCCACGTCCCTCAGCACCATGTCCATCTGTCTTTTTCATACCTTCCACCACTTCCCTGGGCAGCCTGTTCCAACCTCTGATAACCCTTTGGGTGAAGAAATTTTTTCTAATGTCCCATCTAAACATCCCCTGACATAACTTGAGGCCATGTCCTCTGGCCCTGGGTGAAACTGTATCACTCTTGAAATATTTTTTTCTTTATAATGACAGTGTGATGGAATACGTAATAGAAGCTAAATATTATGCTAGAGGCCAGAAGAATAATCCCAGAACATCCTTTACTGCCATTAATACCGGGGATTCAGTGATTTTGGTGGCAAATCCTGGACAACTCCTTCACCACATCTGACCCTTACGATTAGCAGTGCCCTCTGTGCCCCCCAGGCTATTGCCCCAGTGCTCCTACACCAACACACTCAAACACAGTCAGACCTGTGAACATCCATCAACCTCAATGACCCAGGGACACACACGTCTGTGAGAAACGCCTGCATAGCAACCAATAACAAAACAACACTTATTTGTTACAGCAACTCACCAAAAAAAAAAAAAGAAAAGAAAAAAAGTAATCACAAAGTATATGAACAACTAAAATTAATTCAGCTTTTTGGTTTCAACCCTGGCTTTACTCCTTTAATTCCTTCTGACTTCTCGTCCCTTTAACGGCTGGGGAGGCCGGTAGTTTCTCAGCAAGCAGCAGGCGACCTCATCCTCAGCAGTACTCAGGAGGCTGCGGAATTTGGCTAGCTGCAATCAAAAGAGACACAAGTTTCAGCAGAAAACCCCCAAGCTCGTACTAATGAAAAAGCACGTGGTAAATATTAAAGACACTTGTCACCTTTTTTCCACCAGGATGAATGGGAACTGCATGGCAATTCCACCATTTCTGTCCTTGCAGAAGGTTTTTGGTTTCAACCCTGGCTTTACTCCCAAGAAAATCTCCTGAAATATGTGTAAGAACAAAACTGCACTTAAGGGATTGTTTCCTGTGTTCACACTTGTCTTCCATAATCTGAGAACTAGATGATCTTTAAGGTCCCTTCCAAGTCTAACCATTCTATGATGCCATGATTCTATAAGTTTCTCTGCTTAAGCTGATCCCAGCAAGAACCCAGATCAGAGCTCCGTGTCTGCACCTCGGGAAATCCCAGTCTGATTTCTGACCTGAAGCTTAGTATTTTGTCTAATTTCTAATATTTCTATTTAAGATTTCTATTTTCCATTTTACTTCCCTTCAAGGTCACCAGAGGGAGGACAGCACAAAAATCATTCCATTATAATAGAACATACAGTTGTACAGCACGTTGCATCTTAATTACATTAAGAACAAAAAAAAAGCCAATGCTATCTTTCTTCATCCTGTTCAAAGCTAACATCTTTAATTCAGGATCCCCGTGAGTTTCTGAAAACTTAAAATGTATTTCTCATTTCTTTCAACCTGAAAAGTGCTCCAAAAAGTAGGTAGTTAACTGTAAAGCCCTGAAGAAATTCAAACTTGAGGAATAAAATGAAATGGCAAAACCAGTATCAGTCACGGTGATGCCTGATCCATCACAGTGGTGGGCATTACTGGAAACAAACGCTTTTAGCTACATGCATGCTTGTATTTATAAGAATATAGGGCATTTATACTTTAATCCATAACATATAGGCTATAGTCTGTGAAAAATGACTAGTAAAGAATCACTGTATTTGACACTGTGTCTGACACCATGCCCTCTGAACCTGTTACACCTGGGTGTTTGCATACAGTATTTCACATTTTAGAATGTATAAATTGTAGATTAGCCCAATGGCTTGTTTTGGGGAAGCTAACAACTGAATGCAAATTTGTCAATCCTGGATGCACACCCGCTGCAGCACGACTTACAAAACCAGACTGAGGGGAGTGGGAAGAGAGAAAAATGGACACACCGAGCAAATGCATGACTTCAAATTGGTCACAAACAGCATTTTCAGCCCCCTGGGTAACAAACAGCCCCTTCACTGAGCTCTTTTAACATTTTGCACAAAGACTGAAGTCACCATTTCTGCTGAGTGTGTGGCCAAGGGTACTCAATTTCCTGAGGAATCTGTACAAAAGTCTCAAGTTCTACATTGTGCCCAGAACATTGCTAACATATCGCAGGTGCTATTTATCAATATCCAGTAGTAGAAGCTATCATCTGACATACTTCAGGGTCTCCAGTGGGAAAAACTCTTTACATCTAAAATGATCAACCCACTGGGTGTCACTGTTGCCACATTAATATATGGCATGATGCTTAATTTAACAAGAACTGTAAGTACACTCTTTTATGTGGTATTACACTTTCCCTAACATAAACCCCAACTTACTACAATTGTAATTGCTTTTTATTATTCTAGTAAATTTGCCTTTGCAAGAAGAAATTTACTATTGATCTGCCAAACAAAAATGCCAGAAAAGAGCAATGTATGCAAATAAACAAATCGAGTGCAATTCCAGGATTCCGAAGTGTCACCAGAACCCTTTTTTCCCCCAAGTTCCTTGCGTGTTATTTTGGATTGTTAATTTTTGGATTCTTTTTTAAACACAGATAATAGCTGTTATACAAAGAAAAGCAAAAAGAAGTCAGGATAAATTTGAAAGACCTATTTTGTCTTTTGGAAGTTTGAGAAGGTATGCGATGTCAAGGTCTGCCAAAACCCCTCTTTTTTGGGTCGACATTTACAATTTCAAGTCTTACAAAAGCAACATCTCTACATCAGTGAAAAAATCAAAAAATACCTGTTCAGAACAAACACTTATGGGCTCTCTCAGAACAATCCAGATGACGCTCTCAAGAAGAGGTGGAACAGTGAGAGAACCAAAGTACGTCCAGTAGTCCAGGGACTTGGGAAGAAGACAGCTAGGATCAAAGTTTGTGAATAGTGCTCTTTTACCCTGGAAAGACAAAAAAATAAAAGATGTTCACGGTAGTTCTAGTTTAAATATAGGTTTAAATGTATTTCTTACTCAAAGTTTTAAAAAAAAAACAACAACAAAGAACAGAGCAACGAGGCCAAATAAATCATGCCAAGGGCAGCACAGCTTGTTCCACTACAGGGTGGATCATCCTGGATGACCACAGCAGATGAGCCAGTGTCCTTCTGATGGGGTCCTACCTCAGCAACAGCTTTGCTGCTGCTATCCTTGATCCTGCCTTGCTGCTATCCTGCCAGCAGGACACCCCCACCATGTTAGCATAGGCTCCCCACAGTCACAATCGGCCATGAGGTGGAAGTTGGAGGAAGAGGTGAGATGTTAGACATCCAACATGGTCTCCACAGGGCCGGCAGAGTAACCCCACCAGTTACTGGCTTCCTCCCCTCCCCATTGACTCCTCCCAGGCCCATGGGCTGCTACTTCTTCTTGCCTGTTCTGGCTACCAGGCAAGAGATGCTTGTGTGAAATGTGATGTTGTGAGTCTGGCTGATTTCCCTCACACAAAACACAGCTTATTTCTCACCCTCTACCTGAGCAAAACAGGGGAAGAACCTTTCTCTCCTCCTTTTTCATAACTTTCCATAAAGTGCGTTCTACTCCTGTTGCTATTCTCGTAGCAACAAATTTGTCAGAGACTAGGTTCTGTGAGGAATTAGCCTTTTTCTCTGCTCTCTTATTGTATAAAAATTACTCTTTGTCTGCTTAGCTTTACACATCACCTAACAAGAATGGCCCTAAACTGTCCCAAATCAGAGTTAGACATGGATAGCTATGAAACTAGGGAACATGAAGGTGAAGGGAGCAGCAGACAGGTTACCAACAAAGCCAAAACAGCAAAACCAACCCCCAACATTAGCATTCTTTTAGAAGCACCTTGATTCTGATGGTGTCCAAGCGGTCGGTAATCTTCTTCAGCTGAGGGTTGCATTCACCAATCTGTTAACACCAGAGAAAAAAAGAAATAGTTGAGCTCCGGAGGAAAAAAATAGCAAAACTGAATAATCAAAAAGCAAATGTACAGGGAAACAGTTTTACATAACCTTACTAAAGTGATGGTGAGATCTGATGGATTTTGTGAGTACATAGTATTTATTCTGGCTTACTCATAGTAATGCCGTTGTACAGGAGTGCAGACCAGCAAACTGAAAAGCCTCACTGTCTTGCAAATCTATTAATCTGGTATTTTTTATCTTTGAGGGAAAGTAAACAGCATGAAGGAAACAGTCCTGTTTCATGCCCATATAAACCAAGCATCTCTTTAGCAATAATTACACATTTTGGGCTTATACTGCAGATTTATCAGGAAGGCGAAGGCATTTTTTTCTTACCTTCAGAAATACAGCCATGACTGCTAATCCATCTGACTGACGAGCTGCCTCAACAAAACTTGAATATTTTTCTGAGTTCCAGTGGACCACATGAAGCTGAAAAGCAAGAGACACAGACAGCATCAACTCCCGCTGAACTCAAATAGTCACAAATTAATGCCACAACTTGACTGGTTTTGACACTCTATTTTTTGTTCTTTTGTATTCACAGCCATTCGGTTTCCTAAGTGCAACTATTTTTTGAAACTGGTAAATACTGAGTTGACAGAGATGACAAAAAAAGCATTTCCAGTGGCTGGGATTATTCCAAATTTAGCAGCAATCAACACACTGCAGTGCCTGGCAACCCGCTGTTGGGTCCCCAGATTTTGAACAGAGAAGCTAAGACAAGACATCCCGTGGTTATATAACTAAAGCTTTTAAGTCCACTTTTAGTACGGCTGATTTTAAAAAGTGATTGCAAATGATGAGAATGTTATTAGTTGCTCTTCTTTTTCCTTAATCAAGCTTTCAGTAACATTAATCAGCCACACAAATAGCTAGGAATCAGGCAGAAAACACAATTTAAACTTGCACTGACCTCTTATACCTTGTTTAGCTTAACATCTTTTCCCAGTTTAGCTTTTGAACATCAAAACTTAATTTTTGATACTTTCCGAACATCATTTTTCTAGGATTCTCAGCAGTTAGGCACTGACAAGCAGCTTGATTTATCTCAGGTTTGAGTTTTTGCATTTCCGACGGGCGTTATTCTGGAGCTGTTCCTGGGCTAGTTGCTCAAGCAGCTTAAAGACACCACCTCGCCAAGTGGGGAAAGGAAAAGCCCATGATGCCTTCCCCCCACCCCACCTCAGTCTCCCCTGCCAAACCAGGTCTCCTAAACCCTGGCCACGCTCCCCAGCGGGAGCTTCTGCTTCCCAGAAAGCACCAGGATGGCCCAGCCTTGAGCACAGGTCCACCAATTACTCTCAGAAGTCCTCAGTGGATTAGTAAATTGTACTGCCCACAGTTTTTTAGATAAGGAAGGAGAGGGTCAGAAACAGGGTGTGGGATTGGCCTTTCCAAAATTGGTGACCACTTTTTCAGGTTTTGAAACTATACTCTTGAGGAGTGCTGAAAAGCAGCTCCACTGCATGACTTCAACTGGGATGAACCCCTAGGAAAAAAAAAAAAAAAAAAAAAAAGGCTTTCTTTTGGAATACAACACTTCAAGACCTGTAAAGTAAGAGCAATTTAGGAAAGCTGGAACTTGTTTTAAAGGCTTTCTATGGGAAGCAAGGTAGCTGCAGGGTTGAAATAGGAATCTAGGAGTGTGAAGATCTTGACTCTAAATCTCAGTCCTTGCCTAACCTCCATGAGTTGTAATTTTCCATACCTAAACCAGACCCATTCCTTGGTGTTACAGCATATAATTCATGTTTCTGAAGCACTTGGACTCTAAAGTGCTGAAACATTACTTCCAGCAAGGAAGGAATCCCACTGAAATCAATAATAATACATGTTTGCTCACGTGCTGGCTCACAGCTTCAGAGATCCTTGAAGGAAAGTTGCTAAAATTAAATTAAATTGAATTAAATGAAATTAAATTAATTATAAATTAAACTGGGAGGAGAACACAGTACTCTAAACCATTCTCAGGTGCATTACTATCGTGCAGCTCATAGTACCCGCACCACTTGCTATTGTAAGTTCACAAAAGCTACATTGAACAACTTTTAAACAATTACATTTTCACACACACAAAAAGGAAACAGATACTCTCAGTCAAAATTGACTTTTATTATGGATTAAAAAAAAAAAAAAAAAGAAAAGAAAAAAACCAATAAAGAACAAAAAAGCATAATTCCCACAACTAAATAAAACCCACTCCCACTCCCTCATAGCTTTGCCATCCCCCTGCCCAAAACAACCCCCTCCCCAACCAAAACCCCCAAACAAACAGAGCCGTGAAACGCTTTTGGGTACAGCCCCGTTCTCAAGGGCTTGTGACTTCTCTTTAAGGAATATATCCCATCTTACCACCGCTCTGTCACTGCAGCTTGTGAGGAGACCTTGATCAGACCATACGTTGTCACAAAGAATGGAGCCATGGATCCCTTCTGCTTCCCGCTGGCCTTAGGGGGCTGAACCTTGCAGTCTTCGTTACCTTGTTCACTCACTTTTTCTTCAACTCAGTCGATGCTTTTTCTTGAAATCTTACACATCTTCCTTACAAAGGGGAGCACTGCAACCAACCATCTTCGGTCTCCTTCTGACATATTTTCTTTTGTGTGAACAGTGCTCAGAAGCCTTGATCTTAATTCTGGGTTTCTTATCCCAAAGCCAAAGTGACATCTAGAGAGCTTCTTGTGGAGCGTTACCCAACCAACAGGTAACGGAAAGGTTTTTTAGACTGGCTAGAAATTCAGAGATATTTTCTCCTTCCATTTGGTTTCTTAGATGGGAAACATATATATATTTTCTCAGCTAGAAATTTGGTTTTGGTACTGAATGGTTTTAAAGCACCTCTATTAATTCTTTATATTCCATCTCACCTGGTTTCCTGTGGAAAACATAAGCCTTTAAACACTGCAAATGTCACTTTTCCCCATTAGTGTTAGAAAACTGATTTTTTTCTGACCACTATCTCTCATAGCATTTCCAGTAAAACCTGATCACACCACTGGGCACGCATTTCATTTTTTTCTTCTTTAGTATTATGCCTTTTATTCTATATTAACATCTATTTTTATACTTTTAACCCCAGAGGACTACTCAAACGCACGGAAGGAGACAGAGCAGACGGTGCGCTTCTCCCTGTGGCAGCTCCACAGACAGCAGGCATCCCACAGGTATTAAGGTGTGGTTCTCAAAGTCAGTCATAAAGTCATAAAGATGACATTTGCTAAATGCACCACAAAACGCAACGGTCCTAAGTCCGTGGCATAAACTTTATGTTGCACGGGCCCCGCATCAAATAATTCTGTGGACTGTAACTGAGGCTGACTTTGAAAATATTCTCCAAGGAAGAGACAGATAATGTTTAAAGCAACTCTTGAACATTAAATCTTGCTCTTATCAAGCTCTTGTCTTCTGTCCTCTCCAGAGCTTTCAAATAGGTTCTCCTTTGAGAAAGGACCAAACATGCCACACTTCAGGAAGACCGCTCGTCTTCTGATAAAATGGGTGGGAGAGTGAAAAGCAGGATGTGGAGGGGCAACATAACATTATTCTTAGAATGGAAAATCAGTCACAAGCTTAGAGGTACGGGTGACACCTTGTACAGCCTTACCTCTGCCGCGTACTTCATCCCATCCACCGCGTGCTCAGAGCCGGCTTCGTCGTTGGATCCCCAGTGGAAGTGAATCTGGCGCAGCCTGTAGGTCCCACTGAGCGGCCCCCCGGTCAGCACTGGAAACCCAAGCAGAGGAAAAGGCTTCACTGCAAGAACGGGAGCCACCACCCACCTCCTCTAACCTCACACCAGACTTCAGTCTTCGGACAGTCCCCTGCTCCTTCTCAAAAGCTCTCTCTCTTTTGAAGTACTACAGAAACCCTCGCTTCTCCAGGGTGTGACTTTCAAAATAGCATTGATGTATAGATTAGTGGGTCGTGGCTCACTAAAGGGTATGTTGTTATCACCTCGAGGAGGGAAGTGGAGAAGGAGGTGCTGATGTCTTCTCTCCTGGTATCCAGTGATAGGACACAAGGGAAAGGTTCAAAGCTGTGTCAGGGGAGGTTTAGACTGGACACCAGGAAGCATTTCTTTACCGAGAGGGTGGTCAAACATTGGAACAGGCTTCCTAGGGAGGTGTTCTAGGTTGATGCCCTGAGCCCATCAGTGTTTAAGAGACATTGGGACAATGCCCTTAATAACATGCTTTAACTTTTGGTCAGCCCTGAATTGATCGGGCAGTTGGCCTAGATGATCATTGTAGGTCCCTTCCAATGGAAATAGTCTATTCTATTGTATTCTATTCTATTTACAGTGCATATGGATGGGCTTTTCATTGGTTTGCTTTTGCAAGTGCTTGTCTTTTGCTAATCAGACTTGGAACCAAACCGTCTCTAAACAATGACTTGAACGTGAATCACATTCTTAAAGATTCCTTTTTCACCACAAAACAAACCACTCCACTCTCCCAGCTCCATGTCTCCTCTGAGGGCTTGGGAATTCCTCTGGGCTGGTTTACTGGTTCATTACAGAGAATTTAAGGGGAAAGGATGGAAGCTTTAGCCTGATGGTTTTTAAATTAAGAGCACTGGGGAGGACAATAGTGATTTTTTTCTCTCTTCTAGGTTTAGTCCAAAACCTAAACTTTGTTAGGAAAAAAAATACCACTAAATAAAGATAAAAGAAGAATTTCTTAAGTTGCCTATCTGCTAACACAAGTAGCCTGACTAATGACAAGGAACTGGAACTGTTTGTCTGTGGGGAAAAACCACCTGACCTCCTTAAAACTTCAACTCAAAAACCTGTTTTTACAGAGCCTATAAACCCAGTGACCAAAGGGGATTGGGAAGTGGCACTCCTGAAACAAATGCCTTCTTTCAAGGACTGAAAACTTGAAGGCAAACGATCCTAGAAATGTAAAGATCGGTGTTCTAACTGGCTGAGGGAAAGCAATTATGTAGAAATGCATCAGCATTAATGAAATGGTTATGGATATGGCCTGGTTATGTATTTGTCTCACATCATATGGTGATGGTAAAACTCTTCCATTCCTACAGCAATTAAGGAAGAGGTTGGTCAGAAGCTACTTAAGGCACATACCAGTATCTCAAAGTTGGAAAAAGAGGTCTTTGAAGCATCAATAGAGCAACTTCACAGAGTGGAGCTAACGTGGTACCCAAGAGGAAAAGTAAAATTAACCAGTTACAGAACTGACAGCCCAGTTTCAATGCTGGCCAAGGTGAAGAAATAGTTCATATGGAAGTCAGTTAATAATGTATTAAAAGATGCTAATGTATTTAGTACCAATTATTTTTTTTTTTTTTCATAAAACCACCATATGGCAGGAGTGCTTACTTCACAGGGGTGCCCCAGAGGCCAAATTTTGGCCCTAGAAAATTCAGTATTTTTTGATCAATGACCTGAAAGAAAACAAAAACATTACTGATAAAGGTTGTCAGTGACAAATATTAGGGAAAATAGTGAATAACTCAGTTTATGGATAAAAAAAGGATTCGAATTCTGTGATAAGTAAGGCATGACAATGGCCGAAACGTAAAGCCCTGTTGTGGGCTGAAGAATCTAGTCCATACATAGAAGATAGGGAGCCTCCTGAAGGAGACTGGGGATTACATCTGTTAATTATCTGATCTGTCAGTGCTTTGCCATGACACGAGTAATATCCTTGGAGATACGACCTGAGGAAAGCAGCAAGAAGAGGAGCACACTCACACTTTGGTGGTACCTGCTTTGGCACCAGTGTAAGCCTACAGAAACACTACCTTCAGGCCCTGTCACTGGATGGAGTTAGAAAGTGGAAGAAGTTCTTGGTGTATTCATATTCACATGTATTCATTTTTTAAAAAAAAAATATTATTTTAAAGACCGAGTTGATCTAACACCAGGAAAAAAGCGTGATTTTAATTTTTTTAATTGTGAGGGTAATTAACAATTAGAACGACTTACCAAAGGCTGCAGTAGGTTCGTCATCGCTGGAAATTTTGAAATCAAGATTGTATGTTTTTCTAAGAGATGTGCTTTAGTTCACCCACGCCTACTAGGCTTGAAGCAGAGATTAATTCTGGGAAGTCCCGTGGCATCTGACACACACGAGGTCAGAGCAGATCACTGACGGTCAGCTGATGGCTCTCAGGCAACACCCAATGTTGCTTGTATTGACGGGAAATTTGAGAATTAAGCTAAGACTGCCCAGGAGAGGAGAGTTTGATGCTGTCTCCGTCTGTGTCTCTCCCTGTTGCCACTATAAGCTAATAGGTCCTCAGGACTATTGGACACGGTGATCACAAATGAGTCCTCCTCTGGCTTTGACGCTTGTGAAAGCATCATAGGGGCTTGGATCCTCAGCTAAGCCTCGTACAACCACAAGAGGATTTTATTGCTTGAAGAATCTGCACTCTTACAGTTTCAAGGGGAGGTGTGCTAGTTTACCTACCATCTAAGAGAAGGTTTTAAAGATGAAGGCACTAACATTACGAAGACTACACTAAACCAGAGAACTTCTAAATAAGAATTATCGCTTGCCAAAAGAGAAGCTCTGTGCTCCTGGAAAAGACTGGGACAACACTACTTTTCAGAGAAGAAAAGGGATCACTTGGGATATATTTCCTTTGTTCTGTATCGGCTCTTTCCTGACACAAGTCCAGGTATGGATTCTAAAAAAGGGGCAAAAATATATAACCAAACCAAACAATATATAACCTGCAGCTAAAGTCAAGATAAGAGACTTGAGCAATTCGGTTGGAATGAACCTGTAATGAGACACAAAGGATTCATCTGCAGTGAGAGAGAGCATCATTTGAAAAACTGTACACAACACTGTTCAAACAGGGGGGCTGGCACTATCTGGCTGGTTGGGGTGGATCAAACCATCCCCGTGAAAAGGGAATCCTGGCGCTTTCTAAGAAATGCAACCTCAAACTCATGTCCAAATACGTTCCCACATGGGATCACGCTGCAAGACAGGGGGAAGAGGAACCTCTTGTGTGGAGGAGCAAAGCCTTACTGTTCAGGAGGAGTTCATACCCAGCAGTGAGACACGGCCAGGCTGTGTGCACTCTGTTCAGGAGACGGTGGAAGAAGGCACAGTGGAACAGGAAAGGAACAAACCTGATTTGTTGACGGTGTCATCAAACTCAACACTGGTGGAGTGTCCGTTGTTAAGGATGATTTTAGCAGAAGCTGGATCGTAATTTGGATTTAGAGGACGAAGAGAGGGATCATACTTGGTTTCCTCTGTTTTGATGTCGATGGGTGACTGACGGTCTCCATTAGCGATGGGGAAAACCTCCTTCCAGTGGGCAGGCCCTGCAACGCAATGGAGGAGAAGTCTAATTTGATGGCAGCTCCCTGCTTCGCATGAAAGAAGACTCTGCTTGAATTGTTCTTGTTTATGTTTTTTAAATTCAAAAAAGGGTGCAGTAGAAAAACACAGATCAAAATATTCAGCTACTTTTGCTTCAACACGTTGCAACAGCAGCTCTTGGGACCCCTTCATCTACCTTGTATGGTGCATCTAACTGCATTTGGCCTTTGGACAAGGCCGTAGGCAATATCTAGATGTTTAATTATTCACGGTTAAGACTCAACTATGCACAAGACATACCCAATAATTGCTTATTCAAATCAAGCATCCTGCATCCAACAGGTACTGTGCCCCAATAAATTTATGACTTGCCATTTTTGCCTAGTAAATTGTCTCATTACATCTTTAAGGATTACCTCTTGTCTTGAATCCCTGATTCAAGGGTTTTTTTATACCTTAGTCATTTGCTGCAAAAGACCTAACACACCTTCTACTGACTATGCTGAATGAGATGGGGAGATGTCAATAAAGATAAAAAGGCTGAGTGGTGCCTGTACTCTCCTGATGGCAGAGCCTGTAACCTCAGCATCACTGACAACCCATCACCTCCTCCCAACCCACCAAAGCCCGCAAACCAGCAGGGTTTACAACAACACAACACGAGAGAGTCACCTTCCAACCATAACATCTACACACACACACACTAGTATAGAGCTGACAAAACCAGCAAAGAACAGGAACACTCAGGACAGTGGTGACCACAGAAGGTTTGGGTTTCTACTGCCTTCTACTGATAAATGGGGAGTAGATCTTCCCAACACAGACTTGCACTACCCATCACAGGAATTAGCTAGAAATAAAAACACTGAAGAAGCTGTTAATCAATACTCGTGATCTCAAGTTAAGCTTCCTCTCTCCGTGCAAGCTAAGCCAAGTGTCAGCTGAAAAGCATTGCCCCTGTAAACTGACAACATGGATGGAAGAAAATTGACAGATGTCATTCTAAAATAGTAAGAAAAGCTTCACTGATGAGACGTGTGAGGTGTCTGCTCTTATCTACTGAACATCAGAGAGTCCTCACCAGCAATATCTGCCATTGTTGAACCATATTTGAATAATAAACAATGAGGAAAGAGGCCTCATAGAGGAAAAATAGGAACAGTAAGTGGCTTGGGGAATATGTTCTATGAGGCAAAGATAGAAAACAAGGTTTAGGATGGAAAAGAGGGTAAGATAAGGAAAAAGGGCAAAGTCTGCAGGGCTAATGAACTTTCAGCATTGTAAACAGAATAGCACTTGTTTTTCCTCCAGGCTTATCATGAGTAAGAAGTATAATAAATCAACTAAGATAAAAGAAAACCTTGAAGATGAGTATCAGAACCCAATCTTGTAAAATCTGCATCACCTGAAATTGTCATAACTCCCTAGATTGAAGGTGGCTGAGCGCAGTCTAAAAATCAGCCGTTTGGTTTAGCACTTCAATAAACAGGATGACAAAAAAGGATTAAAATGTATTACGCTGTGATGGATGGCCCAACATCAGAAGTTGTCGGACGGTTTTCTCTCCTCGCCTTCAACAGAATGAACACAGCTCAGAAACTCCCAGGTGCTAAACTCACCCCAGCTCCCGGCAGTAAATCAGGGAGGGCCGTGGGGAAGCCCCCTGCTCAGCCACCTGGGCAGAACCTGCCTCTCCTCCGAGCAGCACCCAAAAATGGAGAAGGGAAGGAGTAGCTTGTAAAGACCAGTCTGAGACTTAAACCTCGGGCAGAAGGAAGGGCCTTCAGTCTTGAGTTTTTTGAAAAGTCCTCTTGTTAATGGCTTTATTAACTAGACTCATTAAACAAACCACTTCTAAGACAGAAGGTAAAAATCCTACTGGTTTGAAGTATAAACTCAATTCTTCTCACTTTTCAACTGCTCATCAAAGCTATTAAGTGTTTTAATTGCATACAGTTTTGCTTATAATTTTAATTATGTTCAGATCCCAGTTAGAGATGCAATGCACAATCTTACGAATTGAAGAAGCACCACTCCATCATTTCTACCTAACTAGCTGCTGCAATTTAGGATGCTTAGAAAAAGATTATTGCTACTTAACTTTAATGCTTAGGATATTCTTAAGCTGAGGAGAGCTTAACTACTTGGTCTTATTACTCCTTCTCAGCAGTAACTATAGTTATTTGACAGTAAATAATATGAATGGTTTGCATTTGTAGCTAATACAGATGTGCTAAAAAGAGGACACAAGGCTGTGATTCTGGCATCAGCCAAGTGTTCAACAATGAACTCCAGTTCTACCAAGACATTGTGCCTGCCTTTGTACTTGCCCTTCACTCAGATGACCAAAATCATCTCCTGCTTTGGCCATTAAGCATCTGTCAGTAACACAAGGCTGACTGAATACACAGGAAAATAAATCAGAAATTTTTAGCACTTGGCTGTATCAAGAGGTATTCCTCGCCGGGTTATCTACCAGGAACCTGATACAATTCTCACACTCTCTCCAGTCCAGGGAAACTGTGACTCGGTGCAGCGCTACAGACCCCAGCCCAAAGCACATCCTCTAGGAGTGTTGGAAATAACTCCTTTGCAGCGGGAAGAAGATGGACCTGATGCTCAAACACATGTCAGACAATCAGATTGAAGCCAGGGGGATCTCCAGGGTGAAAATTTCTTCTGCATTGGGACCTGAATTAAGTGCTTTTGTCTCAACGTGATGTACAGCTGAATTTTCCAGGTACGTGCTTTAAGACATACCCAGAAATGTGAAACTCAGCGATTCACCTTCTTTCATTATTTTAGGTTACTTAAGGAACTTGATTAAATATACCAGTTGTTTATCTTATGAAACTCCAAGGAACTTGATTAAATATACCAGTTGTTGGTCTTATGAAACTCCCTCCCGTTGACGGGAAGATGTTCTTTTGCTGGAGGTGATGACCTAGTAGCTATGAACAATCAAAGCTCTTGTGTCTAAGATTTATGACAAAAAAACCTGAACCATCTGTTCTGAAGATCTGATGCCTTTCCTTTGGACAGAGAGTCACCAGATGGGATACCTGCCACTGTCTCTTTTAGATGGGGCTGTGGCTGCTCATCGCCGGCCCACCAGAATTTACTGTGTTCAATCCATCAATTAGATCTCGTCAGGAGAAGCCTGTTAGGAGTCTGTCAGCAAATACCACTCACCCCAGCACCTAACAACCCTGCTTTTTGTATTTTTCTCCCCCAGCTGGAGTCAGGAGTGATGATTTCCATCAAAAGGCTAACTTCAGACAAGCCCAGCGGAGACACAACAGAGCAGGGTTGCCTTTCATTGAGCCTCCAGACTGGCATAAACAGAGTACGTACGTATGTAAAAGTGAAATCTTCCTTTTTTTTGGACAGTTTGCTATTATATGCAGAAAATGTATTAGTCTGGTACAGTCTGACCTTTGCAGGATCACACCCTCATTTCCTCCTAAGAGGAATCCACTGCCCGGTTTATCACAGACAGAACGCTTAAACTTAGCACTAAGTTTGCAAGTAATTTAGGTGCTCGTTACATCCCCGTAAGATTAGCTCTACTAAAAAGAATTGGAAACTCATAACGGGTAAATTTAAGTGCTGCTTTTTAAAGCAGAGACCAAAATTATGTAATTATTCTCAGGGAGAAAAAAAAAGAAGTGTAGGGGGGAGAATTCCTATCCCTTTTTATTGATAAAGCACCTCAGTGCTACAGGTGTAACTACACCAAGACACATTTTTGCAGCCAAGCAAACACCCGTGAGTACTTTACATGTATTTTATTAAACAAATACTAAACTGAAGTCAATTGATTCTCGATTTGTCTTTTCACTAAGGCAATTATTCCCCCACTAACGAAGAGGACTGCTACTGAGAAGGGGCAAGGAGGTTCCTCTCTTCACAGGAACCTCGAGCAGCACAGAAAAGCATCGCAGGATGCCACAAGGGAGCCAGTTCTCAAGATCTCGGCACGATGCCTCCCTACAGAAGCCCCATCAAACCTGTGATGCAAGAAAGCAAAGGCCAAAGTTTGCAGAGGAATAAAATAATGCCTCTCTGCATTTCAGAAATCCAGGCATCACAGGGGAGAACACTGAGTCCCGTGGACACCAGTCAGACCAAGTCCTTACAGGCAGGTATCCCGTGTCTGCAGAGCTGTGTGTGCAATGTCTGACAGTTTACTTCGTGCCCAAAATGATTTGTGTGGCGGTTATTATTGCTAAGGGGCAAACGAGGTTTTCCAGTTTAGAAGATCCAGTGCTTTTATCACCGCAGGTAACAAACACAGACCTCAGAGGGAATGCAGATGGCTTTCCAACTCTTCAGGAAGTCGACTTCAACGTATGACTGCACCAAATTTAATTAATTTCACTTTGTCGCTAGCCTCTTTAATTGCAGAAGCTAATCTTAGTCTCGGGGAAGCTATTCAGAGCTGTGCAAGGCAACAAGATTTTTCAAGAATCAGGGCAATCTCCTGCATTTGCTCTTCAGCAAAACAAGAAATGAGCAAAGCCAATAAAATAAATGCATGAAGAGAGAAAAAGCAGAGAAATAAAACTGATGCTAGGGAAGAGCAGTGAAGTGTTGGGTATCCACATGTCTCTCCTTTAGCCTCCTGTAGCAGGCAGAGGAAAGGGGATGGACTGATGGAGAACTACACACCTCAGCTGCTGGGGGCTCCAAGAGAGGAGGAGAGGGAGAAAGTCAAAGTCCACCCCAAATATGTTATCAGACAGTAGACAGAGTTTTATAGGAAAAATGGGGCCTCAAACAAGGTCCAGGACCACCCTGATAGAAATTTTGGTGCCCTCCCCTTCCTAGAAGTTGAGAATAGCAAAGGAGGGGGGATAGGATAAGGGAGGGAAAGTGGGCTTCTTATCTAGACAGTGCAGGTGAAGCCCACAGCACCCTTGGAAAACATATGGACAAACAAATTTGAAAAACAAGACCCATTTACGTCTTCAGGGGAGGGGTAGAACAGACTGCACAACAGTAGATAACGCACCTCCTCATTGCAACCTCACTGTGATCCACCACCACCCAGTTTTTCAGGAAAACTATATCCATCCAGAAAAGATTGAACAAAAGGACAAGGAAAGAAGGGTTGTCCTTGCGCCAACAGTGTTCCACACTTCAAGTAATAACATAAATGAAACGTACTCCTATAGGCGTTAGTATTTGCAAACATATAGCTTTCTCCTTTTACTATTGCGGCGTTTTATTCCTCTGTAAAATATTCCTTTATCAGGGGTGAGTCTCCAATTAACAAAAAGCACTTTCATTTCTGCCTGCATGGCTTGGGAGCCGGTCTGCGCAGAGGAGCAGCGTTTGCATGTGCCTTCCAATGCAAAAGAGAAGAAAGCCTTTAAGCCTGCTGATGAGCACACCTTGGGACTTCAAAGACCGACAAGATTAAGGAAACCGTGAAACAACTAAAATCCAGAGGCATCTCCTCGTAGGTGAGTAGTTACACATTCAAATGACTGATCCCAGGGCCCAGGTATTTCCCACCGCAGCAGAGAAGCTGCAGGAGTCAGAAGGGCCCTACCCAGAGGTGCCCACCTGTGTGACCGTCCAATCATAGAATGACAAAATGGTTTGGGTTGGAAGGGACCTTAAAGACCATCCAGTTCCAGCCCC
>BJBW01005285.1:15784-32597 GCA_004320125.1 Scolopax mira | reverse complement strand
CCTGTTCCAGTGCTCCACCACCCTCGTAGTAAAGAATTTATTCCAGCAAAGTCACCTGATGGGGCTGAAAAAATGTCAATAATTGCCATGGCCCAGGGGAGATGCTCCCAGAACACCAAGGCTTTCCAGCCCTCCTCCAACACAGAAGGCACAGGCAACATCAAGGCTGTGGCAGAAGCAGGGATCCCTGTGAGGTCAGTGGCTGCAGGGACCTCAAAGGATCACATGAAACATGTCCCATGTCACCTCCAGAGCAGAGAGCGAGCCAGCAGACAGCCCTGCACTCCAAGGGGACACTAGAAACACCCTGAGTCCAATGACAGACACCACAGCAAAGTCCAGCTGCGCTATGAGGGTACAATCAGTTCACCAAGCCTTGATGAGGCAACACCGTCCTCCAACACTTTGTAGTGGCTCAAACACAGCCTACTTCTTGATGATACCACACTCCTTTCCAAACTGGCAAAGCCCAGCATGAAGCAGGCAGCTCCTCATGCTTGGCCTCATTTGACAAAAATGTCTATAAAAACGTGGGCATTCTGTTCCATGGGATTATTCAGTGCTGCCAAGAGATCTGGAGGCACAAAGAGCCCCACCAGTCCACAAACAAGCACCACTTGTTGAGCCAACCCATTACATACTGTTGGCAAAGACACCAGATGAACACAAACAAGTAAATCAAGTCAGACACAGCAGCACAAAAATGTATGATTTATTTTCCGATGTCCCATAATACTAACACACAGACACCTTTACGTGATATCTCACTGTAGCATTTGCCGAGTTAAATCTAGAACAAAAGTCCGGGTGACAAGCCCTCTGACAACGTTGCCAGGCTCTGGGATGTGATGCTCTCATTCTGGGGGCGGGGAGAAGGAAGCGAAGGAACCGTTCCAAGATATTGCTTGATACTGGAAGACGAGGAGAGCGATGGGCAGCACTGGCCCTGGGTTTGTGGTGCGCTCCTCCAGACCCACCACCGCAGCCAACAGTGACATCAAAGCTGCTGCTTCCAAAAACACTCCAAGTAGATTGGTTTTTCTTAAAGAAAGAGGACATAAGTCCTCCTGCACAAGGACTGGTGTTTCACAAGGACATTAAATTTTTTATAAAAAACAGATCAAAAGTACAGTTAAATATGTTTATCTGCTCATATCAGTTCTTAATTACTCTAATCTCCTTACTCACATAGATGCTTTATTCCTACATGTCATAAGAGTTCAAGGAATTCAGATGTGCCCTAGGAAACAGATATAAAATGTAAAAAACCACCTATTTTTAAAACAAAACACTAGAAATGCAAAGAAGATGAAATAATCTAATAAGGCAACACAAGAAAATATTAAAGTACAAAATACTGCATTTTATTGATGATTCAGTGAGATTTTTTAGTATAGCTCAAAGCTATTAGTCCCCTGATATCAAAATTATTATAAAACAAAATGTAGCATATCCTAATGCTTAAAAAAATGCAGCACACTCCCTTAACGCTTATAAAACCAAGAGCCAGAAATAGGACTATTAAATAAATCCTGTAACAAAATCTTAGCATTTTAAAGGAATTGATTCAATCATTCACTATGTTTCCACGTTCCTATTTCTTGGATGCTTAAGATGCAAATGACACATTGACAGACATTTGGCTTTTTGGGGTTTTTTTCCCAATACAGAGCAAGATAATTAAAGATGAAGACACATTTCTTCATTAGCGACGACTGTTTCACATAGAGCCAAGTACAGAAGGTGTCTCCTTTGGTCTGACAGCCACGGTGTGGTTCCTGCACTTCAACACTTCCCATAGTTCATCCTGCCACAACAGCTACAGGACTACTATTAGGCAGCACAAACTCCACAAAACTGCTGAATATCACAGCAAACTCATTTGTGATACAAAATAAAATAAAGAGGGGAAGGTTTGCAATTTTTTTTTTAATATTGAGGGAGAGCTGTTGCCCTGTGACTTAAACAGCAGGAAATGCAAATGCTCTCTCCCCAGAACAGAACCAACATGCTGTAGCCCTGACTCAGCTTCTAACAGGAGAGCAACACTTATCAGCAGAAGTGCTCCAAAATTGTATTTAGAAACCTAATATGCTGAGCACCAGTAGTTAGTTCATGTGCCTCTTTAACAAAGAAAAAGAGACTGCAGACAGTATTAGTTACAATGGTGTCAAAGAAGAGGAAATTAAAACAAGATTTACATGATTCAGTTGAGGAGTAAGGATGACTGAATTTCTGCTACACAAAGTGTACGGTGCTATTTTTTTAAATTAAATTTATGCTAGATTTTTTAAAATTTATGTGGAAAGGTACATTTATGACACTATGTTAAGTGGAAGGACTGAATTTGATAATTACTCTTTATAGAAAGATGTAAATAAAATGGCATGTGACGATCGTTCCAGACTGCTTTCATCTGAGGAACAACCCACAGAACTAAGTAGAAAGTAAGTGTGCAGTGGAGGAAATTAAAGCCCAAAGATAAGAGTGCCAGAAAAGGACAATATGCTCACACAATAACAGGGATCAGATTGACTATCAGCACCTGGAAACAGCAAAAGACTATCTTACACAGTAAAAAAAAAAGCCATCACAAATTCTCTCTCTCCTTCAAAATAACAAAGCAGACAAAGACAAGCTCTTTTCAGACTTCTGTGTATATAGAATTTTAACATAGGAGATACAAATTGGTTAAAATACTGCTAAGAATAGCACGAACAAGAAACAGTACTTCACTTATCACTTAATACAAGTTTCTACGGAAAAAATCAGTCAAACATCCAGATCTTGCTGTATTCAAAGTATATATACATCTGGCAGTCCAAAATTTACTTGTCTTGGAGTTAACTTAAGCACCTTCATTACACAGTGTCCTTTACTACAAAACAGCCAAACATACATTCATAACCCTAGAACTATTTTTATAATTAGCATATTTTAAAGCATTATGTCAGACAGGTGCATCCAAAGGTGTTTTTCTCTTTTAAAGATAGGCAGTCTGTGTTAGTCACAGCAAACAGCTCTTGCACTACTGTCCACACATAATGCGGAAACTTGTTTTACAGGTCATTTATTTAAATGCTGTCACTTTTACAAAATATTTTAGAAAAAAAAAAAGAAAAGAGGAAATTTGCACTTCAGTTTCTCACTCTGGAAACGTACTACTTCATGAGATAACTATGCTCTCACCCCTCTGCCCTGCAAAGGAACTGCTTGGCTTTGGGGATCATATCCCCATCAGCTCAGGCTGACCGCCCGTCACAGTAACGCCTCATGCACCTGCAGCGCGGCTCGACGAGCATGCGGCTCGTTACGCCTCACCACGCCCCTGCGAGGTAGGTACAGTAATATCCCCAATCGACAGAACCAAGACTTTTGTGTGTGTGGCACCATCACACATTAAGTGTTCGCTCACCGGCAAGAGCAGCCTTGAAGAAAATAGTGTTCATGTTCCTGCGGCGCTTCCAGGAGCCGGATGCCTCCTTCTGGCGCCAGGCGGAGAAGGTTAGAGCAAAGTGCTGGGCAGATTGCTGCTCTGCCACCGCAGGCAGGTCGTCTTGGAGTGTTTGTAGAGGTGGCTGGACTGGCTGAACCGCTTGCCGCACTTGAGGCAGGCGTAGGGCTTCTCCCCCGTGTGCACACGGATGTGCTTCTTGCAGTCCGTCAGGGTCAAAAAGGTCTTGCAGCAGATCTTGCAGGCATACTTGCGTGCTCCTTCCACAACCAAGACATTGTGCTCAGATAAGGCCTTCTTGCACTTGGACAGGACGTCTGCGGACGCCCTGGTCAGCTGCGGGGGACCAGGCTGAGATGGATGCCCATTCTCAAAGGAAGTGGTCCCATTCATGATCAGCTGGGAATTGGATGAGTTGTCTTGCAGCTGTGAGCTCCTGACAGAGGTGACCACTGGCATTTTGGGGGCGATGCGGCGGTAGCCAGGAAAGCTGCTAGCGCCACCTCTTACCGAGCCCATCATCGCCCTTGACAGGGAGTGCAAACCCAAGCCTGACCGTGGGAAATCCATGCCGAACTGTTCTGCCGCCCGGTACCCAGAAGTCTGCACACAGGGGAGACCCATCACATCCTGCATCGGTCTCACAAAATGAGAATCTGCTGGCTCAGTAAATGGATTCTCAACGTGCGAAACAGTGGCAGATGAGTGGCCACCAGCAGGCCCCGACTCTGGACTCATCAGATAAGAGGCATCACTGTCCATTCTGCAGTCACTGGTGGTGTTTGGAATGTTGTCATCACTGTTTTGACTAGCAGTGAAGCCACCACCTCTGGTTTTATTTAGAAAATTTGAGATACTGAAAGTGGACTTGTGTTCCAGGTTATTGGACACCTCCATAATATGGATGTCTCCCACCCTATCGGTGCTGGACTGTGGGTCTGAAAAGCTACGATCACTGCTCTCGGGACTCAGTTCTATCTTCTCTGCACTCACTACTCCTCCTTCCACTTCTACTGACTCGCTGCCCTCTGCTTGGGAGGTGACATCGCTCACCTCATCTTGAGGCTCTGGGGAACTCAAAGGCTCAGACTTCACCACCACCCTCATGTGCTCTTTTTCATTCAGACTGACCTCTGTATTCTCACATGTGAAGTTGTTCTTGTCAGAAGCAGTCTCCTGGTCAAAGCTGGTTTCCACCTGTGTTGCCTGGGATGCCATGGACATCTGTGAGATGTTTCCTCCACTGTTGTCAGACTGGCTGGGCACTTGAGCATCTTCCTGAGCACTGAAAGACTGATCAAACATCATAGTATTATCCTCCTGGTTATCAGCAACAGCATCAGCCTTAGAATTGTCCACAATCTTCAGTGAATCTGGTGAGAAGAAATCTTCTCTTGAATGCACTACTGACTGCCCGCTCTCTGCAGCCACGTCGGAAATAGACTCATCCATGGGAGGCCTGATGCGCTGTCTGGCCCGATCTTCAGAAGACTGCTTACGTTTGTGGAGGCGACGGATGGGAAAAGTAGTGCGCTGCTCAATGTTACTTCTCATCGAGGAGCTCATGGCGTTTGGTTGCTCCTCTGTGCTCGGAGTGGAATTTAAGGCAGAGCTCACAATGCTTAGTCCAAGCTGCTGGAGCATGAAGGACCTCTGCATGCGCGCGTTTTGCTCTTGAACTCTATCACTCGGTGGAGACATCGGCAGCGTCCTGGTGGTAAGGTAGTGTTTGCAAGCTTTAACAACAGAGTTCAAATGCAAGTGAGAAGCGGCCAGCAAGACATCCATAACATTGCTCTCCCCCAGCATTAGTGTGGATGTATACATCATGTCTATCAGAGCTGCAAAGGCTTCAGATGTCACTACTTCGCTGTCCAGCTGAATCATGTTCATAGTCTGGTCTCCTTCTGCTACAGTAAACAGGGCTCGGAAGTGTGTGCTACATGCTGCCAAAACAGAGCGATGGGCTTTGAAATGCCTGTTCCCCACCACGATGACACAGTCGCAGAGCTGGCCATGAAGCCTCTGGTAGTTGAGCTGCTGGAAGATTTGCTCAAAGTGTCCTGGAAAATCCATGATCCTGTAAAACAAAACAGAAGAAATTATAATATTAAAAATGGCCAAAGTCCTATTCAGACTACAGTGGAAACGGGTTTAAAAATGAAAGACCAATGAACAAAGGCTGACCTTAATTTACCACTGCCCCACCGGCACTGTAGCAAAGCCAGCAATCCTGAGGAGCAGGAGGAAGAAAACTCAGGTTCTGCCACAGGGCTGAGCTTGAGTAACAGCAACCTCAGCATCAGACCTGTCACAGGCAGCTCTGCTGCAGACTGAGAAACACAGGAGAAACACACCTCCATGGCACCTAAAATACTCTTCAGTAAAACATTTAATCTAATCCTCTTTTTTGAAAAAATCTAATTGTGAATAATCTACTGCAACTTTGATACATTGCTCATGTTATTAGATAGCCTCCCACCAAAGTCTGGACTTTTACTCTCATTTCATTTAATCCAGCTTCACCTTCTGCAAATGACTTTCTGCAGTTTCTCAGGTACTGTGCAGAACTGCCACCCAAGTATCTGCTTTAACATGGAAATGCAGAAAAGAGAATTAATGGGAAAGAAGGGAGACACATCTGCACTGGAGCAAGAGGTCAGTTCTTATCTCAAATTGCTCCCTTTAACTATCCAAAGTACAATACAATTTTCTTATTCTTATAATAAGAATTTATTATTCTTAAGTGGAATTCACTTCACTGGAACTCCTTTGTTTTTCCCACAACATAAATAAAACAGTAATAAGATATAAAAGTTTGCCAACATTAAGAGCCACCTCTATTCCTGCTATTCCTTAGGAGCATTCTTAGTCTATAAAGAAATTATGGGGAGCTTTTGACAAAATGACATACTACTCAACAAGACAACTAGACTCAGGTGTTTTCTTATTAAATTTCCATTAACACAACACAACTGAATCTTATTAGACCCACCTAAAGACCAAATAAGTGACTTTTGTGACATTTCTGCTTTTTCTCATGACAAATGAATAAAGTCTAAGATTTGGGGAACAGAAAAGTTGCATATATAGAGAACACACAGATACATTTTTGTGTTCATGTTTATTTTACTACAGCAATGCTGCAGTATCATGTGACACAAAACTGCAAAGCAGCTAAAATAAAAGTTCACACAGGAAGAATTATACTTTTGAAGAGGGATCAAATGTGACTGCCAATTTAGAAACTCTGCCCTCAAACACACAAATCGTGAACAAATCATATGCTACCTTTGCATATGTGCATGATAATTAGTTGTATGAGTAAACTGCATACAAAGCTTCCCAATAGCCGTATTTGGTCAATAAAGAAAGCTTTGCTCAGAAATAATGTTTGTATTTCAAACCCGTTGCAGGTATTTCACTTTATGCAATAACTTTTCTCAGAAAGTACACTCAGGTGAGAGACAGTGGCTGCCAAGCAGACACGATCATTCAGAAGAAAAGAGTATTTCTCTTACGAAGAGAGGCTGAGGGACTTCAGTCTTTCTAGACTTGAGAAGTCTTAGAGGGAATCTAATCCTCATCAATGCTTACAAATACTTAAAGGGAGGGTGTCAGGAGGGCAGGGCTGGTCTTTTTTCAGTGGTGCCCAGTGACAGGACAAGAGGAAATGGGCACAAACTTGAATATAAGAAGTTCCACCTAAAAGTGAGGAAGAGCTTCTTTACTGTGAGAGTGGCAGAGCACTGAAACAAGCTGCCCAGAGAGGTGGTGGAGTCTCCTTTGGAGACATTCAAAACCCACCTGGACAAGTTCCTATGCAACCTGCTCTAGGTAGACTCACTCCAGCGGGGCGGTTGGACTAGATGATCTCCAGAGGTCCCTTCCAACCCCATATGATTCTAAAAGAGGTACAGCTGATGATGCAGACCATTAATTGCTTTGCAATTTTGTTCACCTGGATGGACATAGGTTAACTATTGGAAGGATCAGCAGAAAAAGCAAAACCTCGGGTACGTAAAGAGCAGCTCCCAAGACAGCAGGCACAGAGGGACAGCAGCACATGTCCACAAAGGCTCCCTCCTTGCAGAGCTTGAAGTTCCATGACCTGCATTCCCACAGGCCAGAGGTGGCACAGGGGGCCAACCAGAACGGCCACTGCCACCTCCAAGGCACAGACTACTGTAAGACCGTGCCAGGACGGGTCAGAGAGCCAAGCCAGGCACAGAAGATCACTGATGGATATACACATTTCTGCGTACATAAGCAGGCAGCTGTAGAAACAGAAAGATCCATGGGCTTCTGGCTGCAACTCAGCTCAAATGAGGAAAGTATACCTGCAAACCTCCCCTCCCTCAGACTGCCACCATGACCATATCACAGGAAAGCAGAAGGGTTCTTGTTCCTCTTTTGTAAAGAATATACTTCTTTCAAACTATTACAGGAGTTTTTCTGCCAGCAGCATGAGACTAGGTTTCTGATGATGAAACGATGATAACACAGGGCCTGGGTGCCCCTGCTACCCCTCTGTGCCCATGAGGCCCAGTGCCCCAGGGGCAGCTCAGGCTGGGGCTGACCAAGGTTCCCCAGTCCCACCATCTGCTGGCAGAGCACAAGAAGCCAGAGCTGAACACGGGTTGGGCTCTCCATGCAGTGAGGGTGCAAAGCTGGGCCCCTCTTTTCTCTTAGGCCCACAGCTACATACTGCATTGGACTTAAAAACACTAGTTTCCTTAGTCAGAACTTGCCAGTGTCTCCAATAGTTATGGAAGGAATGGGCATAGTTATTGTGCTCTATAACTCTTCTTGTCATTAAATAATAAAGTTTTGCTTTGTCAGGGGCAGGAGACTACAGGGAGCTATCTGGTAAGAAGGCCTTAGATACAGGCCTTTTTGTTTTTAGCTTGTCTTGAGGCTACTAAGATCACTGCTGTGTGATGAACAGCTACCATTGTCTGATTTGAAGACTTCTGAAATGCTTTAGGAGGATCCTGGACAAACAGGACAAAGCTAAAAGTTATGGCTTTTTCTGCCCTTGGACTACTATTGGGCTACATAAAATTAGGGGAATTGGTAGTATAGTAGGTGAAGAGATCTGAATAATTGCCACAAGATGTGGCAAACTAACATGAAAGCATACACACTCCTCCCTCCTAAAACCATTAGGTCACAAAATCTCTCATGAAACAGTCCCTGCCAGGATGGAGCTAATGCAAAAGCAGCCATTGTTCCCCAGCCACCCACTGCTGCATCCTCCTCCAGGCATAGTACATTCACCAATCACCTCCTCCTCCAGGCACTTTGCAGGTCTTCTCTGGAGAAAGACTTCACCACCCAGCCCACTGAACAAAAAACCCTGGCCCTCTCCAAAGGATGTGGGCTTGCAAAAGACCACAGTTGTACCTAAACACCAAAAAGCCAAAACCTCTGTTGGCAAAAATCTGTTGCCTCCAACTGCAATTGGTTCCTGTGTATTTCAAAAAGAAGAAATAAATATACTTCATGCATTCCAGCAATGATGAGAGGTCAGGCTTAATGGCAGCATCAAAAAAATCCCCTAGTTCAGCAGCACTAATGCTATGATGCCCAAATGCCTGAAAAAAGCACCGTAATGACATTTAATTAAGTCCTGTGTCATGGTCTCCCTTACCTCTATACACGGAGTTATGTATAAAACAGAAGAGTTTGCTGCTTTTTTTATTTTAATATGAAATAGGAATATGGATAATATGTGATTTCTCTTTCACTACCAATGCACATTTGACAGTAAAAATAACATGACATTTTCAAACAGAAAAACACTAAAACAAGACAAACTTTGGAACTGCAATTTTTATTTCTACGTATTTTGTCCAAGAAAAGTGCAACACAAGGGAAAGTGAGGAAATGTTTCTTGGAGGCTGTTGGAAGGGGAAAGAACAACAGCGCGGACCCTGAAACTCACTGACCTCAGGCAGCTGGAGAAGAAGAAGATGGGGAGCCTGCGACAGGAGCCACAGGTCTCAGCAGGACATTGCAGAGGCCAGGCAGTGCTGCTGCCTCGCTGTCTGCTACTGCTGGTCGGGGACACCTGGTTGAAATTCTGCCTGCCCTTATTTCAGCAAGCATGGTGCAGGGATGACCTCCACTGTGAGAAAAGCTCCCCCCCCAGCCCGGCCTCTCTAGAAAACTGGGAGGGGGCTGCCCAACAGTTCTTCGCTTACCTTCTTTTGCTCACCTCTAAGATGGGTGAGGTGTCAGAGATAACTTTGTCATGGGCTTTATGGGACTAAGACACACTATCTTGTTCCCAAAGCAGCAAAGAAACTCCTGCTCCATTTGGAGTCCCATCACTATAACCTCTGTGTGCTCCAGGGAGAGCTGGATATTGATTGACTTTCTTTTCACTTCATGCCCCAGTCAGGGGTGGCAGCTCCAGGGAACTATCTGACAGTAGTACAGCTGTATACAGAGCTGATCCACACAGCATACAATGCGACAGTGCACCAGCTGGACAATGCCAGGCATCCACCACACCAGGAGAGGCAAGGGATCTTCCTTCCTGAAGGACCAGAGCTAGAGGACACTATGAAATTAATTACAGTGATTCCAAAATGCAGCAGTGCTGAACCACCATCGCCACCACCTACAAAGGCAGCTGAGGGGGAGCACTGTGCAGTGCCCCATCTGCAACGAAGAACAGAATTGTTCTACCAGTACCTTCAGAAAGCACTGGGCCCAGCAGAGACTGCTCCAGCTTCAAGGGCCATCACAAGTAAGCTCTTCACAAGCACCCAAGCAGTCCCCAGTCTATGCACTACTTTAGGTCCTTTTAGTAGAAGCACCATAGAACATATAAAATACTTGAGAGCTCATCCATTGCCTCTATCAAGACAATCCCAGGAAATGGTGTGCTCCATAAGGTTACGTTCAAATCAATGCCCAGAGAAGACTAGAGGTGGAAAATGCCAAAAAACATGAGGACAGGATTTCACATCAGTAAAAAGATTGAGTTGGACACCAGAAAGAAAGATGGGTTACAGGGATGGTCTGAGGTATTTCTACCCAGGCAGCAATATGTATCTGAATCAGAGAAAACAGTCAAGAGTTGTTGTATTGACCAATGATCTGGGATTTCAGAAAAAGTTCTTGTTTACAGTCACCAGAAGTGATCGCATCCTTCATGCACCTGAAACAAGCCAAACCCCAGTTTTGCTTCAAATAATAGTAATTTGGCTTTATATTTAAACCACGAAGGCTGTAGTTCTTAAAGCAAAATGAACGAACACAGACCCCACAGTGAAGTTTACATTTTGCAAAAGATCGACTGAAAATTATAAAACTAGATGTGAATCGTATATACTGCCTACTATCCACATACCACATTCAACAAGATCCCAGCTACTTCATGTTACTAAACACATGCGATACATCTAAGTCAATATCAAAATACATGAGTGGCGTACTTCTGTCTTCCCCCCCTTTTACAACAGCTGGCCATAAGGCACCCCTGAACCCACTCCATTCCCCTGCCAAATGACCCATTTCTAGTGTGGGACAGGTGACACCCCACCACACTGCGCCAAGGCCTGTTCAGATGAAGGACAGAGATGCTCCCAGCTGAGTGGTAAGTGGTTCCAGCAGCCAGTCTCTGCAGCCTTGGTGAGGCTCACAGCCAGCTCCAGTTCACAGCCTGGGGACTTGGGGAACGTTAGGTGAAATATTGACTGAATCAGGCCCTGTCAACAGGGCTTGGGGGAGGCATCAGTGGTACAAACAGCAGACATTGAGTCCAGCGGCCTTTTGGAGAGCAGTGAGAAACAGCTTAGTGTTATAATCAAACACATGACCACAAGCGAAAAGAAACTATACCAAATTGTTTAGCTACAAGCAGTTTCACTATAAATACAAATAGTCAGAGCTAGGAAAATTTTAAACAGCAAGCAATGAAAAAAACACCCATGAAATCCTGCCTGGAAAACAACCATTCTGCCTGGCCCTGGCCTAAGGCCTAAGAAATCAAACCAGCAGGTCAGAACCAAAGAAATACTCTTTCACGTAACACAGTAAAGCTACAGAACTCTTTGCCATGGGCAAGTACAAGTGAATTCAACAGCTATTACATAGATTCATGAAAGATAAATCAATTGAGAGCTATTAAATACTCAGAAGTCACCACTCTTCAGAGAGGCAAGCGCATATAAAACTAGGCCTCTGCTCCCAGGCCACGACACCAGCTCATCCAGGTTGATCTTTGCTGGACATGAGATACTTGCACACCCGATCTTGCTCCAGACAATGCCTCTAGCACACAGGGACCCTGTGGCTGCTCTCAGACCCACCAGGGAGCCCTCACCCAGGACAGAGCTAGGAAGGAATGTAACAAGGATCAGGACAACCAGGTGTGGGGCATGACCAGGCAAGACACTGACCAGCCAACCACCTACATGCAACCAGCCCTTCTCATTCCCCTAGCTCTCTGTATTTCCACAGTCATTTCTCCTCAAATCCTGTAGACTCCTTCTCCGCCTCACTTTCAATTCTTTGCTTGAACATCCCATAGTAAGTCCCATGGGATCCCAAACTGGTTTTCCCTGCAGCCCATATGTCCCAGAGGTGGGCAATAACCCCCTCAGACTGACAGAGCCACTCTGCAACTCCTGATGGGTCAGGAGTGGACACTGGGCAGAGGCACTGCTGCCACTGCCCTGGTAGGGGCCTGGACAGGGTCCTCCTTCTTCAGGATACTTGGGTTCCCCCCTCTGCCCCTGTGCTCCCCTGGGCCTGTGATGGGCTGGCTCCAGGGATGGTTTGGGAGCAGCTCCTCAAGTACTGTTTGAGATCTACCCCCTGCCATTCACTCTCCAAGCACCCTCAGGAATGCAGAGGAGCTTGATCACCTAGTCACAGACATTCACAGTGGCACATCATAAAATATTTCTCATATATGTGGAGGAAGATAGGACATAAATTTCTTAAACTATGTCTTCCATGCTAAGAAAGCATCAGGATTAAAGATACCTAATTGGGAAGATGATCATAGAATCGTGATGTGCAGGTGTTTTGAAATTCTAGGAAAAAAACACAACAATTTGCATTTATATAGCCTGTTATTAATTTCCCATTAGCTATTAACCTCACAGTCCCCCTGTCAACTCCAACTAAATATAACAAAGAGATAAGACACTGGATTCCAACACTTTTTTTTTTGGAGTTGGTGTCTGGTTACAGAAGCAGCCAAATTTATAAGGGCTACTTCTCACAGAGTCATAATTAATTCCCTTATTCTCTTAAGCAACACAAGACAGCCCAAACCAAAAAACCAGCTGTCCAGTATGCACTCACAGCTATGAATGAGGCACTCATGCTGCCATATGCTCCACAGGCAGGTAGCAGAACAGACACCAGGTTTTTTTCATAGGAATTCACATTATGTTAGCACATATTTCCACTACTTGTAATAACTTCTTCATATGGTTTCCTTCTATTTCTTTAATGAATAGCATAGATAATACTATATAGACTTACAGCCCCTTTCTCCATCAAATCCCTCTAATACTTAAGATGCAGCAAGATACCTTGTCAGACAGGCATTTAAATACATTTACACTGAAACTACTGCAGAATCAAAAACTTCTCTCACTTCTTTAAAAAGAAGTCAAACACTATAAAATAGTGTGAAAAATCACAAGTCTGAATAATGTCCTATTTCAAATGTTATTACTACGTCCAATACTAAAGGACACAGTTTAGATTACACTGCAATTCTGAGCCAGCACAAAAAAATCAAATGTAACCTCAGGTTCCCCACAAAGAAGCTTTTAAAAAGTTTGCAAAGTAATCAATTTTGTGTTACTAAAACCAACAACAAAAGCTGCCTCAACTATATCACTCAGTAGAATGATATCAGAAGAAACCTCACATAAAAATACACTACTGAAAACTTTAGACTACTTAATTGTTTTCTTCCTCATCAGAAAAATGAAGGGCATTTTATTACTTGCACCTCAAACAATCTGTATTTAAATGCATCTAGGTACCAAGCCTGCAGGAATCCCTGGCATCTACACAGAACTTGAATGTGCCTAACAACCATTTGCCTCTTAGCTTAAATTACATAGTAGAAAACATTATAATAATAATACCCTTCTATTATATACAATGAACCATTGTGCCTGAAATAATTGCATCTCATAAAAAGCTCCCCTGAAGCCTGAAATACAAACAAATCTAGATAGGACTCAATGATACAAGTGTTATTTTAAAAACCCTTTTTGCTATCAGTTATGTTGGTTTTTAGCAAGTCAGCAGGACAGTGGGAGGGTGACAAGAAGAAATGGAAGTCTTAACTTTATTTGACACTTTCAGCAACTTTTGTCACTTTGAAACATAGAGAGTGTGCACTCTCTGCTTTTAAGAGTGTTTTCAGACTGAACATATGGAGGAATTTTAGTTAACGTTAAAATTTTTTCTGGATTTGCCCCATACAACTATGTATGCAGCAGACTGCAGCATTACATCACTCTTGTGTATACAACAATACAGTGAGTGCCAGCCACGAACAGCATTTTCTGTGTCCGACACGTACCTGCAACTAATAACTTCCCTGACCTGCAGCAGGAGCCTATACTGAGGTGGTTCCTTAGCCAGGTTTGACATATAGCTCAGCTCACACAGTTTATCTCCTCATTGTCCAGGAGGATGAGTTTTAAGAAACAGAAAGGATAAACTGCACTGCAAACACTTCCAGAGAAGAGTAAGAGATTAGCATGTGGCTCAGTATTTTCTCATCAGCCAAAAGGTACTGCAAATAGATTGTCCAACCCACAGCAGCACCATTAACAACCAGGCACAGCACAGCCAGCTGCAAAGAGCATCTTTGACAGGAGCAACAAAAACTTCCTAAAAAGAGGCTAGATTTTTCTTAGACATTCTCAGTTATCTGAAGAAACAGACGCTCCCTGTGTGGAGGCTGTCTTCGCATTTCCTGATGTTTCCACTCACCTCCTTCCAGCCCTGTGACACTTCTCTTGGTCTCCAGATCCCGCAGCACACTGTGAGGCTTCAGAGGAAGACATACAGGAGAAGAGCAGAACACGACACTCTTGCATTTTGATGTGCCATCTCAGCCTGTCACCAGGGGGGTTGGTTTTTTTTTTTGTAATTTCACTATTTAACATATCTTTACTGCTGTATGTCTTGAACAGACCAAACACTCTTTCCTGTAATTCCTGGCTCACCCCTTTATTGTTTTGGCTTCAAAGTCAGGACCACAGCTTTCTCAGGTGGCAGTCTCTCTCCAAAAAATGCCTATGCCTTCCTGGTCAACTTGCAAAAGCACAGTGTTTTCTAGGAATCAATGAGAAACAGGAAAAGTTGATAATGGATTCTATTTTTGATCTTACGAAGCTAAAAAACTAGATATGAAAAAACCAGCTGTTTCCAAGAGCACCATGGGTTTTTAATCATCACACAGTGAAACATCTGAAGAAAACTGTTTGGGTGATAGCAATATTTGATTTATTTATAAAGGTAAAAGAAGAGAACGCAGCAACACAGAACTGGAGGTAAAGCCATTTAAGGCACGAGAAGACAAACTGCCATAGAACCATAGAATGGTCTCAGCTGGAAAGGACCTCCAAAGGTCAATTAGTCTGACCTCCCCACAGTCAGCAGGAACACCCTCAACCAGACCACGTTGCCCAGGGTCTCGCCAAACCTCACCTTGAATATCTCCAGGGAAGGGCCCTCAACCACCTGGACGCACTTGTCCACCTCTCCTGCCTACCATCACCCTCAGCTTATGAATCCAACCAGAACCAATGATCTGCAGGCAAGGAAGGCAAAGCTGCCCACAGGAAAGGGCAGCCACAGGTGGCTAGTGCTACCAGCAGGATGTCTTCTTGCTCAGCATGGCAATCATTTCTAAATCTATCTCTTTAACTTCACTACTTAGCAGAGATTTAAGAATTTTAAATAATCCCATCCAATCATCTTGCTTAGTGATTCCTTTGCCTAAGCTTTTAGCCCAAAAGAAACTAGGGTAAACTGCATAATGAATAAATCTAGCTTTGTCCAGAATGGCTTAAAGTGAAGATACAAACATTGGTTTGCCACAATGGACTCATTAGTATTAAACATCTTCAGCCTAGGCAAATAAGACAATCACATAACTGATTCAACAGATGACTACTGTACTTCAAATGAGAACTGCTGCATTATCCACTTCTGATGTTCACAAACTTGTTTCAAAAACTCATCTTTTAACATTATCATTTCACCCTCAGAAGGGAAAAATATCTACATGGATGCACTGCACAGATCTGTCTATTCTGGAGCTGTGGTAGGTTTACCAGACACCCACCCTGCTGAGAGTCAGTTGAAAAGCTTGTGGGTTAAGGAGATAAGGATAGGGAGATCTTTCAACAGTTATCATCTGGAACACTTGACCTGGGGAAAATTAATTTAATTTACTGCCAATAAGTAACAGAGTAGGATAGAAAGAAAATCAAAACCACAAACACCTTCACCCCCAGGCCTTCTTCCTAGGATCAATTTCACTCCCAACTCTTCTACGTCCTCCCTGAAGAGCACAGGGGGACAGGCAATGGGGGCTGCAGTCAGTTCCACCACACCATTCCTTCCTCCTCACACTCTTCACCTCCTCTAGCATGGGGTCAATCCTTCACAAACTTCTCTAGAGTGGCCTCTTTCCACAGGGTATAGATTCCTTCAGGAACCAACTACTTCAGCATAGAAGGGCTTCAGGTAGACAACTTGCCTCACCACACTCCTCTCCTTGGGCTGCTTTGGTGGCTGAAGCCCCTCTTCCTTCTCCTTCTTCACTTGTTGTCTGCAGGGCTGTTTCTCTCACATTTTCTCACTTCTCTCTCACAGCTCCTGTTGTGCAGCGTTTTCTATTTTTCCTTAAATATGTTATCACAGAAGCACTACTACCATTGCTGACTGGCTCAGCTTTGGTGAGCGGCAGGTCCATGGAGCCAGATGGAGTAGGTTCCATCTGAGGATGGAACAGGGCAGCTTTCATATCATCTCACGAAAGCCACCCCTGCAGCCCCTTGCTACCAAGACCTTGCCATGCAGCACAACATGAGCATGTACTAATGCAGAATTAGAAAGAACACATTGTCCTAATCATGCTTTACAAGTCACACTAGAGGTTAACAATTTACAAGATTTGAGTACATTACACTGAATTAACTAAACTCCTGGGAAATTTTTGGAAGGTGGAGGAAGAAAGTAAACACCTTTTCTCAGTTCAAAATAGAATCATAGAATCATCTGGGCCGGAAGGGACCTTCAAAGGCCATCTAGTCTGACCCCCCCGCAGTCACAGGGACACCTCCAACTAGACCA
>BJBW01005285.1:0-12224 GCA_004320125.1 Scolopax mira | reverse complement strand
AGGGAGATGCTCCAATCCTTGAATCATCTTTGTTGCCCCAATTGATAAATGGTTGTCTATTCTCACGTAAAGGTTCCTTTACTGAAGTTATGTGTGTGTGTGTGTGTTCATGATTTATTTTAATAACTTAGAGGGAAATAACTGTTGAAAATTAAAAGCTCTTACTTAGCAGCTAGTTAGATCCATTTGACCACAAAATCTGTTGGGTTTTTTTTGTTGTAGTTGTTAAGTTAGATTATAAGGAGATTTTTTTCTTTCAGTGAAGAGAGAACCAAGCTTAAAGTCAGAAGATGCTTTCTGCTGCTATTGTAAAGCTTTACAGCTGCTTACATGCATGATTCACTCAAAATGACTTTTCAGCAAAAATCCTTAGGGAAAATAGGCAATCCTGCTTCAGCAGGGGAGTTGGACTAGATGATCTCTAAGGTCCTTTCCAACTCTAAAAATTCAGTGAAATATGCTACCAAGTAGTAGAGACACAAACATTTTTAAATTCCTTAAGGTGGTTTAGTCGTTGCTGGTAGTGCTAGCTTTTTTTTTTAACTCAGTGAATATCAGTGACTCAGCAGTATTAAGGGCCTTAAATGGATCATTGAACGTTACATTTTATCCGAATTCACCTTACAGTGCTGGCTCTGCCCAGAGTGTCCCTTTGGCTCAAGCTGAAATCTGTAAGGTTTGTCCTGTCTGGAAGCTTAAAGGAGCTTTGAGAAGCTCTGTTAAGGACCCTAAAGCACTGGAAATAGTGTCTTAGATTCTCTGTCAGAGAGGCCTGATCTCTCCTCACTGGTGACTCTCTGAGTTAACCCAGTTTCTTTCACAAACTGTTGCTTCTGGATTGAAGTACAGTGGTCAACACATATTAACTGGAATGACACCGAAGTTTGCTTCACTGGTAAACTCTAAATTTAAGTTATGATTCCCATTATCTTTATCCAATGGTTCCTCATCTTCTGGCACAGTGAAAGCTGAGGTAGAATTATATATCATGGGTAGTTTCAGCTTCAAGAAATGTTTTCTGTCTCTTAAAGAATTTGACCTGATGTAAAAAGTACCCAAAATGGGCAAAGTGAAGTTTGTCTACACATGACTAGTGCCCAATGCCTGGGAATGTAGCGGTTTGTGTCAGCAGGGAAAATAACACAGATGGACAGAAAGTTATTCACAGGCCTGTATTCAAGGAATTTTCCTTTGTTTTTCAGGTCTCAGAAACTGAAAGGCTTTCCTATGTGGGGAATAACTTTGGCAGCGGGGTTCCGAAATGTAACTCCCTGTGCAGGTATGGGCCACACTGATGGCAAAGTCGGGGTAAGAGGAAGGAGGTGGAAGTGGAGGAGTTGCTCAGACCCAAAGTTCCTGGCAGCCTTTCTTAAAGCTGGCTCAGAGGTTGCTGCAGAGGCCATGGTTTGAATCAAAAGGATTCTAGCAGGAGACTCCAGCACCTGGCAGCTGCATTGGTTTTGCACATTACATTCTCTTGAAGTCGCGGTATTAGATACAAATAGAATGTTTTGTAAAGGCCTTGTGAAGGAAAGGGTGAGGACATGATTTGATGTAGCTGAAACCTACAAATGACAGCTTTGTTAGTGAGAAACGAAGAAATTAAGAAATTGCGAAGATTATACTCTGCTGCCCAGGAAATCTCTGGGTCATTAATGACCATTTAACTTCAGGGCCACAGCACAATGCTGCTATGTAAACTAATAAGCTGTCTGTGCCACACACTGTAAAAAGAAGCATGGTGAAATCACCAGCCTGATGACATCCTGATTGAAGAATGTGACCTCTCTGGCACTGGGGCAGATCACACTGGCCTCCTAAGAAATATTCTGTATGTCGGATCTTTCTTGTTCTCTAATGTGAGAATCACCAAGTGGGTGAGAACCCAATGTGAAACTGTCTTTCCCTGTTATAACCAGAGGTGTTTCTTTTCTACTTTCATGCATGTTGCTGCTCTTACCAGCCTACACAATGCTGAAATACATGTCATGTGCATGTCAGGCTCCTGGTATCAAGCACTTTGCTCTGTAGATCCACCCCAGCTGCCCTGCGCACTTTGCTCATGCAGCTCATCTCTTCTCTAGCTGGTTTACTTTGGGCTGGTTGTGTCTGACTAGTTAAAGTACAGGTGAGGTGAGGGAGTGAAGAGCAAATAGCTGTGTAAAATTGCTAGGAAGAGGAGGTGCTTTCAGATGTCAGTGCCTTGGTAGTCCTGTGTTCTGAATAAGACTTGACAAGAGGAAGCATTTCTTTATGAGGATGGTGGTCAAACACTGGAACAGGCTTCCTGGAGAGGTGGTCGATACCCTGAGCCTGTCAGGGTTTAAGAGGCTTTAATGCCCTCAATAATTTGCTTTAACTTTTGGTCAGCCCTGAATTGGTCAGGCAGTCGGCCCAGGTGATCACTGAAGGTCCTTCCAACTGAAATATCTGTTCTGTTCTATAATCCTGTAAAAGGAATTTATACCCGTTTCACCCACTTTCACCCCTGCAAGTAGTCTCTTAAAACATGCTAATACTCATCTTTGTTCTTTCTGAGAAACAAAACCAGAAGAGCTGCATCTCCAGATGTTTCAGTCTTCAGCTTAACATGCTGTAGCTGAAAAAAGGCAACAAGGGCCTTTTTTTTCTTAAGTTTGGACTGATAAATTTAGTTTAATGAATATGTATTATAAAGGTATCAATTATTTGTAGGCAGATTTAGCACTCTTACCTCTGAACGCTTCACATCACTAATTATGATATGGTTTTAGTGGCTTAAGTGCTTCTTGGCTGCACCTCTGGAGATCCTGGGCTATGGAAATGAACAAGGTGAGCTAATCACTTGATATATGTTCAACTTAAGTATTAGCCTTGCATTAGGCATATACATGTGTCTGCATCCAGAGATGCAGGCAAGAATCAATTGAGTAATTGCTTGCTTTTCTTTCAAGTTTTCCTATGCCATTATTCTGTCCTTTTCCTCTCACACCTGCTTCAGCTACGTGCATGAGGATTTCCTCCAGTGGATCCATTCCTGTAGCTCTTGGCACCTGTCGGCCTAAAACTGTGCACTCAGCTGCTAATGTGGGTGTAACCGGGAGCAGAAACCATCCCTGAGCAAACAGCAGTTTCTCCCAAGTGGAAAGGCAGTGAGTCTGCCAAACCTCTGGGCTTCCTGGGATTGCAGGGACTGCCCAGAGATCTTTTCTGGACAGCAGAGTGCTGTGATTCCCACCACCACTTGGAGGGCAGTTCTTCCAAGAGCAGTTGCATAGAGAGTTTTCCTATTGCTGCAACAAGCAGCCTACTGTGCCAGCCAGTTTTGTCTTCAGAAAGCATGTCCTGAGTTTTAGGAAGATGTGTTATGGAGCAGAGCTAATTCAGGCACTGGTCAGAAGGGATCACATGGAATGAACTTTTCTGGCTGGATAAGAAGCTGGCACAATTGATACCCAGGTCAGCTTCAGCCAAGGGTGACATATACATAGTGTATATATATAGTGTATGCCTTGGAGGTAACTTGTTTTATTGTGACATTCTGAACGTGCTTTGAAAACTTGCATTTGCAAGACAAAAGAATTGGCAGGCTCTGCACCATGTGTTTTGAAACATCATTTTCACTGGACTATGTCTTACTAATCATTTGCCCCTGTTCTTCCCAGATATTTTGTTGGTGTGTTGGACAAGGACTCTGGGCAAATGGAGGTGTATAATGCTGAAATATTCAACATGCAGCCCTTGCTGTCAGGTAGGAAGACACTGTGTTTTAACACCAGCACCAGAGTCACAGCGTGTGAGACCTGTGTGCGCACTTAGCTATTGACTGTTGACAGCAGTGCTCTCTGTGCCTCCCTGGCTGCTATTTCTTCCTCACTTCTGCCCTATTCCCTCAGCATGGAGGAGGGAGGGTATGTTACACTCACCTTCTAAGGCACTGCATGATATGACAAACTGAGAAAAGGAAGCAAGGTGAAATTTTGGGTGGAGGTTAAGCAGAGGGTGTCACCATGGGAGGGTGCAAATGCTGGTTTCACTAACAAAGTTGTCACTGTTCAGAATAAGTGCAGCCTTTCTAGGTCTGCTCTGCTGAGGGAAGCCTGGAAATTGTCAGGTCAAGGGACCAGATTACTAAAAAGCAAAAGAGCTTTTCTTCAGCAGAACTGCTTTTTGTTAATGAACCCAGGAAGATAACCCAAAGAATACAGTCCTTTGGAAGCTTTTGGGTTTTGCCCTGTGCAGCAGGAGTTGGGTATTGCTGCAGTCCATGCTTTATAGCAAAAATTGGCCTGTTTTTTCTTTTTCTGTTCTGGGTACATACTCATTTTCAATGTGTTTTTTAATTGACAAAGTCCTATCTTTAAGGAGAAGATCTTTAAGTGTTGTGGCAAATCTTTCAGTAATTGATTAGACCTAAAGGTATACCAAATATGCGTGCTGTCCTGGCTGCTGCAAGCCAAGCATACTAACTTTTGTTCTGTTGTAGATATCTTAATACCTGACGACACAAAGGAGTATCAGAATAAATCATACAGGGAGAAGGTAAAGTTGAAACCCTATATGGTGTTGTACTGTGATTCTCCAGCTAACATCAGCAGATGACACTTCTCTGAGGCTGTGATGTTTGTTTTACTGCAGGGTAAACCTGTGCACACTCAGCACTGTCTCTGTGCCTTGGAAGTTTATGACACACCATGCTATTAGTGCCTAACTTGGAAGTATTTTCATTATTATTACAGTATTGAATACAATCCCAGTTATTCCCTGCCCCCTTGCAGATCAGTGCTTGTTGGGTTGTGCCCAGAGAAATGTTTGATATTTTCTTAGAGAACGTGAATATGGAGCAAGTGGTGGTCAGCTTTCTTCTTCAATGCAAAGTGTCTTCTGTTCATCAGTATGATTTAATTTGCTTCTCTCTTGGACAGATGGATTTGTGTATTGAGGCCTTTGGTACCAGCAAACAGAAGCGGGCTCTGAACTCTCGGCGAATGAATGCAGTTGGCAATGATATTCTAAATACTGCTGTGACAAAAGCAGCAGCAAACATCATAGATGCAAAGGGAGTATCAGGTAAGAATATTGCCTCAGGGTCAGAGCCCCATCAAGTACCATCCCCCATGCTGTTGTGAGTCAGACTGATGGACTTTGGCTTCTAATGTGGAGGAACCTGCAGCAGAGAGGACTCTGCAGTGGCCTTAGGTATTGTCACTGCTAAAGGGAAAGTTTGTTCTCCAAAGCATCACACTGAGGTGATGATTCAAGGAGAACTTGGTGCTCATGAAGCTGGATCTGTATTACGTTGTCCAGCCCGTGCCACCCCCTGCACACCTGCCCTGATCAACAAGGAGGCGGAGAAATATCTGAGGAGTCATGTCAGGGCAAGAATAATGGGCAGGGACCCGCAGCCCACAACTGTAAAGGAGAGGCAGAGGGGACTGGGCTTGGTCAGTCTGGCAAAGAAGAGACACAGATACCTGAAGGGCAGTCAGAGCCAAACCCTTCTCAGCAGAGCCAACAAGGCTCAACGGCCCAAGTTGCAGTGGTTACTGGATCATGGAGGAGACAGAGGGAACCTTCTTACCTTGGAGGGTGGTGCAGACTTGAGACAGGTCACAGAGCAGTGTGGAGTCACCATTCTTGGGAGTTTCCAAGCTTTGGCAGGATAAAGCCAGAATTGCCCTGATCTAGTGCTGTAGGTAGTCCTACTCCAAGCAAGAGGTTGGACAGGAGACCTCCAGAGCTCTTTTCCACCAGTGCTTCTGGGATTGGAGTTTCATTGCTATGAACAGGAGAGATATCTGTTTACTGTGGAACTCATCAGCTCTCATCCCATGTATCCCAGGTTGAGTATTAACAGTGCTCTCAGAGCTGCTTTAGGACAGATGGATGTCTCATGGAACCCAAGGTGCCAAAATCATATTCTGCCTACCAGCAGGCAAGAGGTGCAGCAGCAGTAACCAGTTTGTCATGGTGCACTTCTCTCCTAGATTCTTCTCTGGTCTGGAGTCACTTTTATACAATTTTGGGGAGCAGAAAATTCTTGGTGGAAGTGATGACACCAGACTAAAGCCCAGCATACTCTATACATGGCAGGCATATAAGAAGCTCTCAGCATTTCTGTGCCTACAGAAAGCTTTCTGTACAGCCAGCACCTACATGTGGCAGTAATGACACAAAATAGGGAAGAGCTGTAGCCTTTTCCTTACTACTGTCTCAAAGGAAATAAACTGAACTGGAGTTGTAAACTTTTAAAACTCTAGCTGTGACTAAACTGGTGTTGAGCCAAGAACCACCATTGACTAGACTTGTTTTAAAGAAAGGATTTGAGCTATGGTCATGGTCTTTGAGTTTTTGTTCGTGTGGTCCAAATACTTTTATTTTTGCTTCCCTTCAAAGCTTTGATCCAGGATGTGGCCCAAGATGATGTACAGAACATCTCTGTCTTCCTCCCACCTTGTAATGAAGATGCTGACAAACCAGAAAATGTTTATAAGTTTGAGGACAGTATCTTTTTCTGTGGTGGAGTGGTTTCCCATGCCTGTAAGCCTCGATGACAGTGGTCTGGCATAGGTGAATGAGCTGAGCCTTCTCCCCTCACAAACGGAAAGCTGAAAGCTGTGACGTGTGAGATTGTTTTGGACCTACAAGTCTCGTATTTTACCTCTTTCCCACAGAGAGCTGTGCCCAAGATGCTGTGCCTCCCTGTTGGCAGCAGTTTGACTGGGAGTGGTAATGAGGTCAGCCATGCAGGGGAGGTGGTTTGTAGTTGAGCCACAGTCCTTTGGAGACCTTTGTTACTGGCCAGCTTCCTAATCTTGTCATCATATCCTGCCTATTTATAATTTCCTCCCCTGCCCTACACCTCCTAAACAGACGTTATCCCACTGTGGGCTGTTGAGATCAGATGGGAGAGCAAAGGCACACTTGTTATTTTCTTTAAAATCCTTCCAGTTCTGTCCCCAGCAGAGTATGAAGCATTGCGGGTTCCAGCAACAGCCTTTGTTAACATCAGTCCAGAAGAAATCACCAAGAAGACCGAAGATAAAAGGTAATGCTGGTGCCAACAGCCTTGTAGTAGTGGAAGTGGGTCCTGTGATGCTGTGGTCTTCCTGTGGGGCAGGATGGCTGCTGCTGCCAGCTCTGTGGTTCCCAGGCTGATCTTTCCAGTGCAGAGAGGCCACAGTTGATCCAAGCAGCACCTGCCTTGGGGAACACGTGGCTTTACAGGTGAGGAAGTTGTGTGCGCAGCAGCACGGCTGCCCCTTGAGGAGCTGAGGAAGAGAGAGAAACCTGAAGAAACCCAGGTGCTGAGAAAGGCAGCCACTGAACTGTGCTGGGCATGGTGTACCCCTGTCTGGGTATTTTCCCAGCTGAGTACCAGCTTGTGTGAGTTGCTGTGGGTTGGCAAGCTGGCACGGACAGACACTGAGATGTTGAGTCTCAGTCTTGTGCTCCTGTCTGCCTGTGCTGGAGTGGAAGCATGATTGTGTGCCATGTTGAGAGCCTGCAGTTTCTGCAGTGCAGGGACCTTCTTGTTAGCTGCACCAGGGGGCTGGTGGAATGTGGCAGGCATTGACAGGAAAGTGCTCACAGAGCAGTTTCCTGGGCTGTCCTTTGTAGGTACCTGGGGAACTCTTCTCAGAAAGCTGAGCATTGAAGTTACATGCGTGTCCTGTCCTCCTTGGGATATAAACTGGTTCTTGGTTCTCTGGGCTTCATCTTCCCTCTCTTTCTCCCTCAGCCATTGCTCCTTTGTTTTAGAGGAGCTGAAGTTCCTGCCTGATGATGAGAAGAGAAGAGATCACAAAGCCAGATGCCTCTGGTTCCTAGACACCCTCATTAAATTCAGCTGCCTGAAAGTGATCAAGAAGAAGCGTAAGAGAGTTTTCAGTTCCTCCACATATAAGGTCCTTGTTGAGACATGGTTTGTAATTACTGCAGTAGAGAACAGTAAAGCTGCCCAGAACAAGCTGTGATCAATCTGCTGGCTGCAGCAGCTGCTTCCAGTCTTTTCCATGCTAAGGTTGACGATCTCTGTGTAATGTTGTTAGATCTGTGCCTGCCAGGAGATGTATGTCTAATTAACTGCTATGCATCAGCATGGCACCATGAGATCCTGTTGGTAGGAGACAGGGTAGCTTAGATTGGAAATTTTGAGATTCTTTCTAGTTTATTGATAATTCTACGCTTATAGATGTGGTTTATATTTTCACAATTTAGTCCTCACCCAAGGGAGACACAGGAGCCACCCTGTAAAACTTATTCAAGGAGGATGTAGAAATGACTAGTCTTGGCGCTAATAGGAATTTGTTAGTGTGGTTTCAGTTTTAATCATGTTTTGTGACACAGCCATCTATTAAAAGGCAGGAATCTATTAAACATGCATAGGCACATGTTCACGCATTTTAGATTGTATAGTACTGAAGTGGGAGATCCTGTTTGTAAAGAAAAGATGTTAAGAGCTTGTCTCTGACCTGAAAAACAATGAGACCTAGAAATCAAGCACCCAGATTCCTTTTAGGTTCTCTGTGTTCCTGGAACAGAGGGGATAAATGTCGTGGTAATAGATGTGCTATTATGGTAGCAGGACACATACAAGAAACAGTACAAGAAAAACTATGTGTTTCTCGTTCCACTGCAAGCCTCGTTTCTATTCTAGATCCAATGGGTTCCGAATGCCCACACATTATTAGCAGGAAACTCATGAAGAATTTCACTTCACTGACCTACAACAATGGCAGGTAAGGAGCTATGTTTGCTTTGCTGCTCTTGAGCAGAGATAGGGCAGACTTCAGCTTGAAGGGCCATGGATGTTATTAGGAAACCTACCAAAACTGGAGGTGACAGTATTTCTCTTGCTTCACACCTCCAGCCCACCAGAGCATTGGGTCAGGGCTGGTGGTAGTCCATTGTAGAAAGAGCAGGTTTAAAACGTGGCTGCAGAAGCCAGGACATGGGTGCAAAAAAAGTCTGCATCTCTGGAGTTAGCTACCATGATGAAGTGGGTTGCCCAGCTATCAGCTGGTCTGGATGCAGGTCAGGAGAGTGGTTGCTGGTCTGCCACTGACCCTTGCCTGGGCAATTAAACAGGCAGACTTCTGCACTGTTGGTTTCACTGAACCAAGGCAGCTGACAGACGGATGCATCAGCTTTTCCACTGTCCCAGAGTGGGTCAGGGCAGAGGTACTGCCGTAGCTAAATAATGATGCTTTTCTCACACTCATAATAATGATACAATTAAATCAATATAATATTAATCAATATTATTAATCAATAATACAGTTATATCAATAAACATAGTTTAAATGGCATTACAGGACACTTTTACATTAACCCTCGTCACTTGTTTGGATTCTCCATTGAAACCTACACAGACAGAGCCACGTAAAGATTTGCATTGTTTAACTCGCACTGGGCTGACACCTGTAACACATGGGTATAGGCCAGAGAGTTTTGCCTGAGCTTTGCCCAGGCATTGCCCTGCCAGCAATGATAAAGCTTGGTATGGTAAGGTAGGGTTAGAAGCCACCACTGCAGCAAAGGCTGAGAAGGTCCTCTAAGATCCTTTCCAGACACGTCAGAGCCATTTGTGTGGCGCTGAGTGCTGTCTTGCTGTAGGGAGCTGCTGGAGGCTGCCTTTGACCAGCTGGCCCTTGTCTGCAGCCTTAAGAAGGCTGGGCTTGTTCCGCCTGGAGAAGAAAGGCTCCAGGGACATTTTAGAGCCCCTTACAGTCCCTCAAGGGGCTCCAGGAAAGTTGGGGAGGGACTCTGGATCAGGGAGGGGAGCCTGAGGAGGAGGGGGAAGGGTTTGACACTGAAAGAGGGGAGATTGAGATGAGATGTGGGGAAGAAGTTGTTTGGTGTGAGGTTGGTGAGAGCCTGGCCCAGGTTGCCCNNGGGCAGGTTGGAGGGGGCTTGGAGCAACCTGGTGTGGTGAGAGGTGTCCCTGCCCAGCGCAGGGGGGTGGGGCTGGATGATCTTTGAGGTCTCTTCCAACCTGAACCATTCTGTGATTTTTATCTCACTTAGAAATAACTAGTTATAAATTTGGATAAACATTTTCAGCAATCTTGTTGAGTAGAAGCACTAAAATGCAGGCAAGAGTGAACAGTATCCTCACTCTTGCCATGGTGCCTTCCCTACACTTGGGGCCCAAGAGCCTCTGCACACACTCAGCTATCACATGGCTGCGCTGTCCTGAGTGGGAGTTGGAGTCCAAATGGACTGGCTCCTGTCTGAAGGCTCAGGCTAGTGATGAGCAGTCAAACACTCACAGAGGATGGCCAGACAGGGATCTGCCTTGTGTGGATTGTGTGTTTGAGATGACACTAGTAGTTACATGGTAAGCCCTCAGAAGAGCTTTCCTTTGCTTTCTTCCTGCAAGGGATCAGCCTTCCAAAGAGGCTGAAGTGCCAGTAGTTGGTGATTTTTCAAGGCTGCGTAGTGATAAACACCCACAGGAGCCTGCACTTCAGCAGAAATGGGCGTGTGAAGAGGACAAAGAAGCCTGTTAGGCCCCTGTGATCAGAGATCTCTGTGCTTTGAGCTCTTTTTTAGTCCCTAGGAAAAGTTAATCATAGAATTGTCTAGGTTGGAAGGGACCTTTGAGATCATCTAGTCCAACCATTAACCTAACTCATTAAAAAAAAAAAACAACCAAAAGAAAACCATACAACCACCCCCACACACACATATTACTAAATTGTCTCTAAGAACTATGTCAACGCGTTTTTTGAAAACCTCCAGGGATGGTGCCTCAACCGCTTCCCTGGGCAGCCCATCCCAATGCTTAATAAGCCTTTCAGTGTAAAAATTTTTCCTAATATCTGACCTGAACCTCCCCTGGCAAACTTGAGGCCATTTCCTCTTGTTCCATCACCTGTGACTTGGAAGAAGAGACCAATCCTCACTTCCCTCACCCTCCTTTCAGGGAGTTGTAGAGATCAAGAAGGTCTCCCCTCAGCCTCCTTTTCTCCAGGCTAAACATTCCCAGCTCCATCAGTCTTTGCTCAAAAGACGTGCTCCAGACCCCTCACCAGCTCCATTGCCCTTCTCTGGACCCGCTCCAGCACTTCAATGTCTTTTTCATAGTAAAGGGCCCAAAACTGGGCTTGAGATGGGACCTCGCCAGTGCCCAGTAGAGGGGGACAATGACCTCTCGGCTCCTACTCACCACACTGTTCCTGACACAGGCCAGGATGCTGTTGGCCTTCTTGGCCACCTGGGCACACTGCTGGCTCATGTTCAGCTGACAGTCAACCAATACCCCCAGGTCCTTTCCTGCCAAGCAGCTCTCCAGCCACCCAGGTCCAGTTGTGTCTGCACCTCATGGGGGTTGTGTTTGGGTTCACTGACACTCCACATCTCATGTGTTCTTGCCATGCAGTGTCCAGAATTTAGTGTCGGCATCAATGAAGGCTAAAATCACAGCATATGTCATCGCATTGGCTCTGCACATTAACAACTTCCAGACAGACCTCACCATCCTGCAGAATGACATGAAGCTCCAAGAAAGCAGGTGAGTTGTTGCATTTGTTCATAGGAGCTGAGATAACCGTGATCCTCCCTACAGAGAGCTCTGGAGCCTCTCTACTACCTGGGTAGTACTATGACACCCGCTGGCAAGTCCTTTTTGTAGTTGGATTCTGTCTTACAGAAGAGATTGGTTATACATCTCAAAACTTTGAAGCTCAAACTTTGAACTTGTCACAAAGGGGTGCTCAGTGCATCAAGAGGATCTTCACCTGTTCTGCAGGGACAGAAACGGAGACAGGCAGCACCAAAGTGGGTAGATTCCAGAGCAAGATCTATCTGCTGCCATCCAGCCCCATTTCTTGCCTGACAAATCATATCACCCTTCACCTTCCTGTCTTATGTGCCCCTTCTTCCTGCCAGGCTCCAGTTGGGTGGGGGTCAGGTACCACTCTGGGTGGAAGTGCAGGTTTGTAGCTGACTGCAACAGGAAACAGGGATTGGGGTTTTTTTCCCCTTAATTGCACTTTTAGTGTTTACATGGAGGAATCCTAGGCCCTTGAAATTTATCCACTCTGGGTTTGGCACCAAGGAGCTGAGGAGATTGTTTTTGTTTCTGAAATACTGATGAACTTGGGGACTTTTCAGCAAAGCATCATGGGGACAGGTTGTGGGAAGAACTGCTGGCCGTAGTATTTCACATAAGGATTTGCCAAATCCAAATTAGTGAGTGTGAAGGAAGAACCTCATGAGGTTCAACAGGGAAAAGTGTA